>JANIIA010471024.1:0-17659 GCA_027478495.1 Erythroxylum alaternifolium | reverse complement strand
GGATTGGGTGTTACTCACTGATGGGGGAGAACCTGAATGTTATGAGGAAGCCATTGAAGATGAGCATAAGGATCATTGGATTGAAGCTATGCAAGATGAGATGACATCTTTGCATGAAAATCACACCTATGAGTTGGTAAAATTGCCTAAGGGCATGAGAGCTTTGAAGAACAAGTGGGTGTTCAGAATCAAAGCTGAAGAGCATAGTTTGAAGCCGCGGTATAAGGCCAGATTGGTTGTTAAGGGATTTGGTCAAAGGAAGGGTATTGACTTTGATGACATCTTTTCTCCTGTTGTAAAAATGTCTTCTATCCGAACAGTTCTTGGTTTTGCTGCTAGTCTTGATATGGAAATTGAGCAGATGGATGTGAAGACTGCCTTTCTTCATGGTGATTTAGATGAGGAGATTTATATGGAACAACCTGAGGGCTTCAAGGTGAAAGGAAAAGAAGACCTTGTGTGCAAACTGAAGAAAAGCTTATATGGGTTGAAGCAGGCTCCTAGGCAGTGGTATAAGAAGTTTGAATCAGTTATAGGGGAGCAAGGCTACAAGAAGACTTCTGGAGATCACTGTGTGTTTGTACGCAGATTTTCTGACGATGATTTTATCATATTGTTACTTTATGTGGATGATATGTTAATTGTGGGTAGGAATGCTTCTAGGATTGTTGAGCTTAAGAAGAAGCTAAGTAAGTCTTTTGCCATGAAAGACTTAGGTCATGCCAAGCAAATTTTAGGCATGAGAATTACTCGTTGCAGGGATGCTAGGAAGCTGTACTTATCGCAAGAGAAGTACATAAAGAAGGTACTTCAAAGGTTTAGTATGACTGGGGCTAAACCTGTTGCTAGCCCACTTGCTCCTCATTTCAAGTTGAGTGTCAACCAGTGTCCTTCTACAGACAAAGAGAAGGAAGAGATGAAGAAAGTTCCATATGCCTCAGCAGTTGGCAGTTTGATGTATGCCATGGTGTGTACCAGGCCAGACATTGCTCATGCAGTTGGTACAGTGAGTCGTTTTCTCTCTAATCCAGGTAAAGAGCATTGGAATGCGGTGAAGTGGATTATGAGGTATCTCAAAGGTACAACTGACTTGAGTCTTAGTTTTTGTGGTGATAAGCCTTTGCTAGTTGGTTTTACTGATGCAGACATGGCAGGAGATGTTGATTCTCGAAAGTCTACATCAGGTTTCATAATCAAGTTTGCAGGGGGAGCTATAGCATGGCAATCAAGGTTGCAGAAATGTGTTGCTTTGTCAACCACAGAGGCTGAGTTTATTGCAGCTACAGAGGCTTGCAAGGAGTTGCTGTGGATGAAAACCTTTCTTCTTGAGCTTGGCTTCAAGCAGGACCGGTATGTGTTGTTTTGTGACAACCAGAGTGCTATTCATCTTGGTAAGAATGCTAGTTTCCATGCAAGGTCGAAGCACATTGATGTTAGGTATCATTGGATACGAGATGTGGTGAATTCCAAGTTGCTAGAGCTAGAGAAGGTTCATACAGATGATAATGGTGCTGACATGATGACTAAAGCATTGCTGAAAGGGAAGCTTGAGACTTGTTGCTTGATGGCCGGTATGGCTAGATCCTCCACTTAGTCGTGAGGGGGAGATTTGTTGGGTTTGGGTCACTTATAAGTGGAGCCCAAAGCTTAAGTATAAAAGGGTTTTTTTAACCCTAAATAGGTGTAGAGGGGAGAGGCTCAGCCGGAAGAGAAAAAAGAGGGAAAAGAGATAAAGAGAAGATTTTTCGTTTTTTTGCAACTTTGCACAGTATTCTTCTAACCTTCAATCGCATGGTGATTTCTTATCAGATCGACCTAAAATTTTAACCAGAGATTCGTCTCTCGTTGTTTTTCATTCTAAACGATGGAGATTGAATTTGGAGGTCTCCAAGGTGCCCTGATCTTCAGTCGAAGTTTCTGTCAGATTTTAAGGGTGATATTGTTCTCAACTCTTTGATTCTTTTATCTTGTCGATGATTATTGTTATATTTTGAGTTGAATGGTGACTCTAGTTATATCTAGAGGTGAAAAACTCTTTGTAACTTGATTGGTGATAGTAGAGTTTTTCTTTACTAGACTAGGTCTCGTGGTTTTTTTCCTTTCTCACATTGAGGGAGATTTTTCACGTAAAAATTACCTATGTTCTTTATTTCTTGCTACTTAGTTTCTTGCATTGGTGAGTTTGTTAGCTGCTATTTTTCTTTTTTGGTATTGATTGTAATTGTTCACACAGAAAAAGATTTATTGGTTTTGGTTACTTTATCTTCGTTGCGTGACTGACTCTTCCTTTCCTAACACGATGTTGATCCCATACCTCTTGGAAAAGGAACTCCCAAGAAAAATTCGTGCACCGCAGCATACACATCTGAAACGACAATATCCCAGTAATGTCGAAAGAAAAACCTAAAGAAACCATCAGCTTTAGCCATACAATCTGGATCAAGGTCAAAAACCGCAGCTTTAACTTCCTCTAAATTGACTTATTTTAACAAAACAACATTGTCTTCATTGGAGAGAATCCGTGGTATCCATTGTAAAAAATATGTAGTCTTTTATTCATCCACGTTCTCTTCAGAAGTTAAAGAGTTTTGCAAAGAAATCCTTGGCTTCACTGGTTAGCTGATCTTGCGTCTCCACCTATTGCCCACTTTCATTTTTTATTTTGTCAATTCTTAATCATGCATGCTTAGTGGCAATATAAGCATGGAAAATTTTCGAATTTGAATATCCTTCTTTAAGCCATTTAATACCAGATTTTGCTTCCAAAACATCTCTTCTTCAAACAACGCTTTCATGTATTCAGCGTGGGAATTTTTTATCTGAATCTATGCGTTAACTGATGGCGTTTCATGAAATCTATCCTGCTTCTTTATATCATTTTTCAACTGTGTCTAGGTTGAGCTTCACATTCCTAAAATGAGTCTGATTCCATTGACGTAAGTAGTGTTTCAATCGGGTGAGTTTTTCATTAAACCAAACATCCCGTAGCTGCCCACATCTTGTTTCCAATTATCTTCCACGATCAAGTCTTTTTCAAACTCTCCCTTCAGGTCTAGAGCCCATCCATATGTATATAGATCCTTCAGCTGGAAGAGTATAAGTTGTCGCAGTGTGAAGGAACTTGTTAAAATCATCCGTGTTCCTTGATGTGAAATGGAATTTCCTTTATATTCTACGACATTAGATATAACATTAAAATCCCCACCAAACATTCACAATTTATCATGTAAATCATCTGCAATTCTTTCTAAAGAAGACTAAAGTTTTAGTCTATCTCTTCTATTACATTTAGAATAGATCGTTGTAATAAATAAGGACTCTAAAGAAGTGTTATCGATCAATTCAACGTGAATAAACTGATCATGATCATAAATAATCTTAGTAGTATAAGAAGATTTCCACATGATCCAAATTTTATTATTGACATTGAAAACACTTTCATGATAGCCCAATGAAATTTGTAAGGAATGCAACTTATTTGGAGAAATCATTGGTTCCATAATGGCGATAAAAGAGAGTTCATAAAGCTTTTGCAATTTTTTGAGTCTACGAATTGATTGTTGTGAGCCTGCTCCTCTAATATTCCAGAATAACATCGTCATTGGATTCATCTAGTTCTATAAATTGTTCGATCTTGTTAAAATGGTTATGGCCATATGAATATAATTTTTCTGATGCCTTCTCTTTCAGGAATCTTTAGTTGCATTTTTCTGAGCATTGTGTTTAAAGAGTTTATCATCATACTCTCGAAAAAATTGATTGAGAATCTGAATCACCTCATCTTTTGGAAGGTTTGGAAAGATTTGTTGATCAATATCATAATTGCTTCTTTGTAATTTGCTAGACCATAATTTCTGGGCAGTGGATAAACTGGGGGAATCATTGTGATTTTGTAAACACAGACGTTGATCCCAATCTATGTTTTGTGTGGTATGACTTTCATACAAATAACCATTAATCGTGTCATTTTTCTCCAAAGTGTCAGGTAATTAAGTGGAAAGATCCTGTGTTTTCGTAATTTTCTGGCAAGTGTCATTGTGTTTCTCAATCATTGCAGGTTTAGCTGTGTCATGAATCACATTTAAATTAAAGTTGTTGTCAATATGGGGCTGTATCAATTTTGGCTTGTAAACCTTTTTTGAAATCTCCTTTTGAACTAGTTTTAAGATAACCTTTAATTCAAGATGTTTGACATGGCAAATTTCTTCAGAATGACCAACATGCCAACAATGAGGACAGTATGATGGGATTTCCTCATCCTGATCAATTTTCTACCAAAAACCAATTGAGTCTTCCATCTGTATACATAAGCGCTTCGGGATTGATTTCAGTAAATCAATCTCAACCTACATTCAAGCACTGCTAGGACGTTTAAAATTAGTAGTCGTTCACTACAACAATTCAATGCAATTCTGGACGGAGTTTTCGTGACGTTTTTTAAAACGTCACAAAAACTACTCATTTTTTGTGATGTTTTATAATAATGTCGTGGATTTTTTAGACGTTTTGTGACTTTTTAGCAGGAAAACGTCGCAAAAAAGAAGCCTTGACATTTTTATAGAGAAAACGTCGTAGAAGGCTAACCAATTGTTTTGAGTTCGTCGAAGAGCAAAACAACATCATTTATTTTAAAGGCCAAATGACGCCGTTTTGGTTTTAACTACTGAGCCCCCCCCTCAAGAAAACAATGTCAAGTAATTGTAAGTAGTTAAGGTGTTCTGGGTTAGTGGAAAATGACGTCATTTGGTTTTTAAAACCAAAGGACATCATTTTGGTTATGTTAAAACCTACCTAATTATCTTCCCCCCTCCAACCGACATCGTCTCCCCTCCATCCCAAGAAAGTGACGTCGTCTCAACTTCGATGTCAACAAAAAAATATGGAGGTAAGTCATTTTTCGTTAATCACCTGCTACTGTCGCATTTTCCCTCTCTCTCGAGCCACCTTCAACCGTTGATTTATGTTGTCATTGCTAACATTTACGTTGGTTATCGGAGTGCTACTGTCTACCATTGTTTTGTCTTCTCAGAGTGCTTCTGTGTTTTGGTGGAGGTAAATTGTGTTTGACGATTTAATCTGGTTTTGAGAGTGTTATTGCTTTTGTTTTGATTGATTATATGTGGTGCATTTAGATTTGCATTGTGTTACAGTAGTTAATTTGGATTTGCATGGTGGAGGTAAGTCATTAAACATTCTGCCTTTGAAGTGTTCGACGAAAGTCGTTTAGTGGTTTTCTTAATGTGATTGAGATTGTTTGAGCAACTCGCGTAAAACATGTGGGATAACAAGTAGGTGCTTAAGTTGTTAAATACGGTAAGTCAAGGTGAACTAATGCTATTTCTTATTGACAATAGATGTAGCTTCTTGTGTATGGTCATTTGTTTGGAACATAAACAAAAGTAAACTAACTTGTCCACATGTTCAACCTATTACCAATCCTAATTTGAATAAAATGCTATATAACATCCCTCCATTTTAAGATTTATGTTAAGCTTCAAGAAGAATCATGCATTACCTTAAATGTGCAGATGCTTTTATCCTTCAAGTAATGTCTGTTCAGCCATTTTATCCATAGTAAATCCTTTTCATGTATAATTCTCTATAATCTTTTAACCAAAAGGGTCGTAGTAACTAGTTGTATTATGTCCAATTTAGCATTTTGGTTATATCCATGTCTTATGGTGTTGCCAAAATCTATACTGATCGGCTATGTCTTTTGTTGGCTTCACATGGTAGAATCTTCATCTCATATATGGAATTCAACTGCTTCAATAGTATGCAAATGCGATATTTTATGTTTTTGATTTAGCGTATGGAAGAAACAATCCTTAAATTCATGTGTATTTTGCATCATCAAGCATATCTTATGATCGACTATTGTTTTTACAGATTGTATTAAAATACAAAGCAAGAGACAATCATCTATCTTTTCATTAATCCATATAGAAGGTAATAGACTGTCATTATGCTAATTTAGATTTCAATTTACTTTATATTGACAATAATTTGATTTACAATTTGTCTCAAAATGTTATTGCATATTGTCTTAGAGTCTAGGTGACACAAATTCCTGATTGTACGCTTAATTTTATGATATTTTTTATTGTTTTACATTATATATTAATATTTAAGGTTTAATTTGTGTTGATTGTAAACTACAATCAATTCATTTCCATAAAATAATGACTAACTTTGATTTTGCTTTGTCTAACATAATATTATATTATTATGATGAATAACCCAATTTGTCTGTAATTTAGGATCATGTCATGACATTTTGGACTGTTCTTCACTACATTATTTGGTGTTCTTTTTTGCTTATTTGGGGAAAAGAATCTCAACACTGAAAAGTTCCAAAGCCTCATATGGAGATGAGAAGTTCTACAACTCCAATTTTTGTATTGTTCAAGAAATATTTCCTTCACTTCTTAGTTCTGACATCCATTTCCTAATAGCAATTGGCACAGTAGTGCAGTGACATTCAATTCAATAGTCCACAAACCAATTAATAGTGGGCAAATTCAAAATCTAGAACTTTTTGTGTGTCCTAAATATGATTAAGAGCATTATAGGAACAAGATCCTATTAGAAGATGTTCCATTGTCCTATATAGCACTCCCATTGTGTGTGTACAAGGAATGTTGTCACTTTCATGTATAGAAAAAGGACAAGTTTTGAGCATTTCGAGCCACTGAAGTCTGAAACTTCGTTTATTGTGTCTTCAGAAAAGTTTGAGAGTACATTTTTTTAAGCAATGCATTTTTTTTGGAAGATGATAAGAGACTTGACAGCCTCTCAATCCTTCTAGTCTAGATCCTTTGATTTCCTCAAAAGTTTTAAAGTAAAGTAGTGTGAATTTAGAAGTGCAAAATAGTGTTACATTTCAGGTTGTTTTGCACTTCTAAATTCATCAATAGTAAGAGTTATGACTATGAATGTATTATGAATCACATTTTTAAGTTAGCATTGTTATTTCACTCTCTTTATAACTAAGTTATCACATAATGTATAGTTAAACACATAATAAAAGTACAGGATAAATTAACTTAATTTTTTTTCATGTCTAGTGATTGAAGTTTTTCCTTCCTTCTAGAGTAAATTCTTCTCCATAGTGACTATATCAAGCTTTACTTTCTAGTTATCAAGCTTTCCTTTGATGTTTAGTTCCTTAGTAGCTCTGTTTGGCTTGCCTTCTTTAACTCCCTCGTTTTTCTTTCCTTGACTTCTCAACCAATCATTAAGCCTCCCAACCAAGCTGCTTTAACCTTAACTCAATCTCTTTAGTAACCCCAATATTCTCGTACCTTTGCTCCACATGCTACCATCTTAAGTTGTTAATAATTTTTATTCCTTTAAAAAGCTTCAGTTTGTTACTCCATCACTAGTTAAAGGAAGTTACATTGTTAGGGTGTGAGGAAATGCCGAAAAAGGGTGTCTATAAGTGGGAATCTTCACTAGTTGGATTTTTTAAAAGCATTTAACTTTCCCTTTAAAGAATTTATGACACCTACATAACTAAAAGAAATGGGTTTGATGGAGGTATTGATGAATGAAGAGAGCCTATTCCTCTTTAACTATAGGATTGAATCATTTAGTGAGAAATATTGACAAGCCAATCTATACAATTGAAGCCACATCTTTAATGAAGAGAATATGTTATGCCAGATTATATGTTATTATAGACCTAAATACAGAGCTACTAGAGTATATCCTATTGATAAAGCTTAGAGATAATGATTTAATGTTTTAAAATATGGTAGAATCTAATGTCAATGGAGACCATTACTAAAGTGAAACAATATAGGCTAATTTTACAGGAGATTACTATAAGCTTCTAGGATTGGAACGACTAGATTATTATAAGGTTATTGAAGGAAGGACAAATAATGACAATTTGCAAGAGCTACTAAAAAGCAATGCATTAATAATTATGTTAAAAGAAAAGGAGAAAAAGGAATATTTAAAGGATTAAGAGTAAATTATGGCATTGTGCTATTATGATTGGTTTTCATAAGACTATTAATTAAATTGACTGGGACTTCATCATGTATATCTAAGACACTTTTAGTATTCTTTCAAAATTTAAACAATAAATTGAATGCAGGTCTTTTACATTGAGTTACTAGGTCTTTTTTTAGTTGTAGACTATGTTGTTTTCTTTAAATATGGTTTAACGAATATTACTTAATCAATTAATAGTATTATTGAAATCTAATGTCAAATTGAATTCAGGTGATTGATATGGGACCTCGTCTACCCAAGAAGAAGAATAAGGCTGCACCAAGCAGCTTAGTGTCATAAGGCTGCACCAAGTAGCTTAGTGTCAACACAACTGCAGTCGCAGTACTGTCAGCTTCTTGGAAGTGTAGCTGATGAGTCATCTACTTGTACACAGCCAAAAGATCACACACCAGCACCTTGTGAGCCTACTCTAACACCAAGAGATGTCACATCTGCGCCTATTACTCATCTTATAGACAAGTATCTACAAATTTTGAGAATGCGATGCAATATTAGTTCTCCATCAAGTTCTCAAGAGATGCCTCCATCAACTTCTTAAGAGATGCCTCCAGCTTCTAATCAGCCACCAGTAAATGACACGAGCCCCTTTCACAGTATTAGTTCTACCTCTGCAAGCACTGCAGGTATGATTTTTGACATCACATTGGTTAAACATTCAAGTTTAATAATTTTTTTTATCTAACCAATTAAGAGTATGTTATATATTTATTGTAAAATATTTGTTGCTATATTTTAGGATCCACAACTGATCCGAAAAAGACAAGGGGTGTCATAAAAGGACATGGATTGGCAAAGATTAATAAGGCGATAGGTAAGAGATTGGAGATAGAGATCTCACCTGCTGAAGGACAACCAATCAACTCCATACAGTCTACCAAATTATCGAGTGAGATTGGTGTGGTATCCTGAACTTCATTACCTGTAAGAACAAAATGGAAAAAAAATAACTAATGAGGAGTTGGACATTGCATTTTATAAGCTAGACGTAAGTATTATAAAACTATCTAATTTGTACGTGTTTTCCATATGCCTATTGCGTTCTGACATAATTTATAATTTTTTGCAGCAAAAGTTGGAAGTCAAGGGAATGAGGACAGATACCGAAGTACATGCTGCTGTCAAGAAATTTCTTTCTTTAAGGTCTAAAGATCAAAGATTTCATTTAAAAAAGCATTATACCAAGCATGGAAAAGATGTTAAGCTGCAAAATGTCACAGTGGCGGAGTGGATGGATTTATGTGAATATTGGGACCAATCGACTACAAAGGTTAGTTAATGATCACAAAAATTATTTTCAAAACTTTTTTGACAACTGATTATAATTTTGTATTTATGAATTGTTATAGATGTTATAATATATTTTGTTACGTTTATTGTTAGGAAAAAAGTCAAAAAGCTAAATTAGCTAGGAGTCAAGTCAAATGTCGACCAAACTCCAGCTCCAAGGCCTTTGTAGCGATATGGCATGAGATTGTAAGTTATTATCTTTTTAATTATGTTTTACTTTGGTTGATATTTCAAATTTTATAATAAATATTACTAATAATATTTTTCAATACAACAAAGTGACAAAGATAAAGAAAAGTATAACCGGATGAAGCTATGGCATCACACTTATTATGATGAAAGTAAAGGTCAATAGACAACTACAGAATGTAGAGAAAAATGGGTGAGTACATAGTTCAAATACAAATATTTTTTAGAATTTATGAATTTTAGTATCCAATTAATTCTTTATTTTCTTTTATTTTCAGGAATTAATGTGTAAGAAATTGGCAGATTCAATAGAACAAGGTCATTCGATGACAGTGGATGAAGTGTGCGACAAAGTCTTGGGCACAAGATCTGATTATGTTGTTGGCATTGGAGTTGGGCCTTGACCACAAGGGAAGACTTCGGTCAGAAAGAGACTTCGAGACGAACTAGAGGAGTCAAAGAAGGTTAATCAGGAGTTACAGTCTCAAGGCAATGATTGACTAAAAAAGTTGAACAAATGCAATAACGATTCACTACCGAAGTAGAGCAACAAGGAATTGAGTTTGAACAACAAAAAAAGCTTTTGGAACTTTTATGTTCTACACATAATATTCGTTTAGATTAGATATATGTACTTATATCTAAATCTTATTAAACTAAGACAAACTTTTTATATTAATTAATGTATGATGACATGTTTGGTAATTGCAATTAAATAGTAAATTGTTTGCATAATTGAAATTCTTGTAATACATAAATAATTATTTAAATTAATGATATAAATAAATAAAATTCAATACTAAATAATAATATCAAATAGTTATTAAATAAATTAAAATTGAAAAATTACAAAATTAAATTAAATTTATTTCTTAAAATTTTAACGGAATTCTGCGATGTTTTTTCTCTTTCCTCGACGTTTCGAAACGTCGCAGATTCATGGACTTTCCGCGACATTAAAATAAAACGTCGCAGAATATTAAGGATTCCACGACATTTTTTGAATGTCAACAAATCATTAATATTTCACGACGTTTATAAAACGTCGCGAAAAGTTAGTTTGGGTGACGTATTTAAAAACGTTGCGGAAAGAAAGTTTCCCCGACGTTTACAAAATGTCGCAAAAAGAGAAAACGTCGCAGAAACATTCTTTCTGCGAAATTTTTTAAACGTCGCGAAATTTCTTTCCGTGACGTTTTGTTTTAACGTCACGAAAAGGGGTATTTTTTCGTGACGTTTTCATAAATGTTGCGTAATGCTTATACATACCGCGACATTTTCCTTAAAACGTCGCAGATAGGTTTTGCCTACACCACAATCCGCGATGTTTTTTGAAATGTCATAAAAGGTTATCTACGACATTTTTGGAGATTCTACGACATTTTAAAAACGTCGCAGATTGGCTTTTATTCTTATGGTGAGACTAGCTAGCTTCCACATTTGATTCTTACGAAGGGAATGTATTTCTTCATTCATAGCTATCCTCCACTTATATTTTTCTGAACTTTGGACTACTTCCATAAGTGGTAGAAATGTCATCAATTTCAATTAGAGATGTATAAGCCACCATATTAACATAACAAGTAAGTACTTGAATGTTCCTTTTTGGCTTTCTCAATGCAATTAGTAATTGTAGCTATGGAGGTTCTTAGGTTGGAACCTCTTCTTCTACCACAGGAGTTTCTACATCTGCTTCATCATTTGCTAGGTTAACAATTCTTCAAACTCAACCTGTTTTGGAGTACCATCTATCTGTTTAACATTTTCAGTTGTCACCTTTCTTAACATGGTAGATTCGTCAAAGGTAACATTCCTGCAGAAAATTATTATTTTTGACTCTGGGCATCAAAAATGATATCCATTCATACTAGAGGTGATCCCCATGAAAATTATTTTCTTTGTAGTGGATCCAACTTTGACTCCTTAACATGATATTATACAATAAAAAAAAACACATGTAAGGAATCATAATCTATAGCAAGTTTTTCAAACCATTTTTTCAAAGGTGTTTTACCACCAATGGTAGTTGATGGAAGGAGATTGATGAGATGGCAAGCATATGTAACAACCTCAGCCCAAAATTCTCTGCCCAACCTAACATTAGATAGCATACACTGAACTTTCTCCAGTAATGTCCAGTTCATACATTCCTGACTTTGAAGTTTCTAACAATACCTTCATCTTCGTAGACCTTTAAAAATGGATCACTCTTATACTCCCACCATTATCTGTACGGAAACGCTTGATCCTTCTACCTGTTTGAGTTTCCACCATCTTCTTCCATTTAAGGAAAACTCCCAGCACTTCATCCTTAATCTTTATAGTATACACCCATACTCTTTAGGAAAAATCATCAACAAAGGTCACATAATAGTGTTTTCCTCTCAAAGAAGCTGTTTTGAAAGGTCCCCACACATTAGAGTGAACATAATCTAAAATACCCGTTGTATCATATATTGCAGTCCTGAATTTCACTCTTGTCTGCTTCCCTTTGACATAATGTTCACAGAAGTCTAATTTGCAGGCCCGAACTCCTTTTAACAATTCTTTATTTACTAATATCTTCAAGGATTTTTTACCTGCATGTCCTAAGCATATATGCCATAAACTAGTTGCTTCTAGCTCTTGATCATCATTAAAAGCTACTGCTGTTGTTCTAATAACTGCATTACCTTTGTAATCATACAGGTTATTGTTTCTTCGAATTCCTTTTATTACCACAAGTGCACCATAGATGACTTTCATTACTCTATTTACAACATTTATAGTACAGCCCTTTAATTTTAGGACTCCCACAGAAATGAGATTCATTGTCAAACTTGGCACGTATCTAACATTTGTCTGAGTTCTAGTTGTTTCATTGTGATTCTTTAAGCAAATTGAACCCATCTCATTTGTTGTGCAGGGATTGTCATTTATTATGTAGACAACTCCACCTTCTAGCTCTCTAAAATTAGAAAACCAATCCCGATTGGGACACATATGATGGCTACAGCCTAAATTGAGTAGCTATAGACTAGAAGGGCTTACTGAGGATGTAACAACTAATGAAAGATCTGAGTCTGTATCTTCACACTCAGCAACATTCGAATTTGTCAGCCTTTCCCTTATCAAGTTTGTTTTTATTCTTCAGCTTTGGACAATCCTTTTTTCAGTGCCATTTTTTTCGACAAAGACACATTCATCTTTGCTCAAATTGAGCCTTAACTTCGATCTCCTTTTCTTTCCTTTAATCTGACTCTGCGAACGGCGTCTGACTACCAAAGCTTTTGTTACTCCACTTATACGTTCTTCCTTTGTCTTCCTTCTAAATTCATGACTGTACAAAGCATCTCTAACTTCACTAAGAGACACATCAATCTTCCTATGAAGTAGAGTAGTTTTAAGAAACTGAAACTCCTCAGGAAGAGATCCCAACAACATCAAAGTCAAATCTTCATCTTCAAATGTCACATCCATAATCATTAAATCAGTAATTAACTGATTAAAATTGGTGATGTGATCATTTATAATGGTACCTGGAACATAAAAGAAACGAAACAGTCTTTTCTTCATATGAAGCTTATTCTGACTGCTTTTCTTCAGGAATTTCTCTTCCAATGCATTCCACAACTTAGATGCAGAAGTTTCTTTCGAGAAAGCATACTGTTTCTTTCGAGAAAGCATTGTTCATATGAAGCTTATTTTGACTGCTTTTCTTCAGGAATTTCTCTTCCAATGCATTCCATAATTTAGATGCAGAAGTTTCTTTCGAGAAAGCATACTTTTGCTTTTTGGAAAGACACAATCGAATTGTACCACATGCTAAATGATTTATAGTCTTCTAATCTTTCTCCTCAACACTTTTCTTCAATAGTAATGTCAAGACCTTGCTGAAAAAGAGCGTCTTCAATCTCACTTGGCCACATGCTGAAATGACCAGTCCCATAAAAAATCTTCACCGCAAATCTTGCAATTGTTATAACATTCCTTGCTAGAATAGATGAGGTAGAAGTTGTTGACGTGGTTGGTGGGATCGTATCTTTGATTTCTGTCATCTCTGCTACAATTTCTATTCAATAGTTATGAGTGCAGAATGCCAATAACCTAAGGAAAAATCTTTTCTGATGTGGAAGATCAAACTATGCAGCAACCATAGAGCATACTAAGAAAAAACCTTGGCTTTGATACCAATTGTTGTGAAGCTCGGGTTAATTTCACCAATAATAACAAATTCACCTTAAGCACTATTGCCTAGGTGAATAGGGTGTGAATGATTGTACTAAAAAATCACACCAGGTAAATTCCCAGGAAAGACTGAAGGGTTCACAAATGGTCCCACTTAAAACCCAATCTCCTAGACACAATTTTCCTAGACATGTAATTTAATAGCACAATAATTCACTATAGCTATACCGATAATAGCTATTAAATAGACAAATAAAGAACATCTGAATTTAACGAAGTTCATCCAATTATGCTTACTTCCTCGGACACTAATAAATTTATATTTCAGTATTTTCGGAAATAATACAAGTGAAATACTATAAAAGGAGAAAAGGAATTTTGGTCTTATGGAAAAACAAGTTTGGGATGATTTAACTAAGGAGGAGAGACTCCTTTTATGGTTTTAGAAACCTCCACCATTCCCACACATTTCCGATGTGGGATTGTGGAATTAGCCATAATATTTGACCATTCAACAGGTACTCTCAGTGATGGCCTTTAATGAGACCACCTTCGCTAATAGTCTAGTTCGGAAGGCCGTAAGCTGCCGCATTTAACTTTTTACATCCTTTATTCAAAGCTGTCTAATTATCTTCTGAACTCTTTCAACTTTTTCTGTTTCACTTCATGGATGTGAAAAACTCTTTTGTGAATTAAATTTGCTCCATTTTTGGCCAATCGAACTCGTTATTATGGAGAAGTTTATTTCTCCAAGTCCATATGCTCTTGATAATCTCAACAAAAACAATAAACCAACGAATTCCATTCCCATTTTGAGAGTCTTTCAACAAGCACCTCAAACTCTGGAAAAAGAAAATACATCTAGCATTCACTGGAATAACTTATTTCCATATCTGAGTAGATAGAGCACAATCCCGCAAAGAACGCAAAACATTCTCTTTGAAATTAAGACATTGAGGACACATGTAAGTTAGAGACATTCCTGGCTTAAATAACATATCAAAAGTGGGAGGCATTTCATGGGTAACTTTCCAGATTAACATCTTCATATTCTGGATGGTTGGGAGAGACCACAATGTTTGCCAAAAGGTTCTCGAATTATCTGTTTCACTAACTATGCATATCTCAGCTTCCTTTTCTAAGAAAGCAATTCATGTCTTGATTTGTTCCATTCCCTCACTATCATTCATATCGTCACAATCATCAATAAAAAAACCCTTAGGCTTCTATAATTTTTTATAAGGTGATATAGGAGTAATGGGGCTAGCCTATTATGGATTCATCGTTCATTCATATTCAAAATTTCAGCTACTGTCACCTTTTTTTCCTCCTAACTGATTTCTTGTGAAGTAGAAACTATTAGAGGATCTAGGGACAACCAATTATCTAGCTAAAATCTTACCATGTTATCATTACCTACTATCCATTTTACCCTCATCAAAAGTGTATCTCTAATTTGTAGTATTTTGCTAAAGGATGGATGCAAATTTATTGGGAAAGCAGTTTAGTAAACTGTCGTTGCCAACATACTAACAAAACAAAATATGTTTCCACTTGTTGGTATTTTGTTTTATAAGATTCCTAGCTAGTTTAATGACGAAAGCTTGATTCATAGTGGGTGTGCTTTTGATGTCTAATCCTCCTTTTCCTTTTTTGCTTGCATACCATTCTCTAAGGAATCGGATGCAATTTTATATTTGCCTTAGTACCTTCCCATAAAATTCGATGCATTTATTGATCCAGATTATTACAAATTTCTTTAGGAAGCTTCATGCTTTATATAGTGTATAAAGTAATAACTAATAAGGTTGATTATATAAGTCTCTCTCTCTCCCGGTCATGGATAAATTCTAAGCAAAAATAAATTTAACCCCTTTATGTTTTATCTTTTCTATGTTATGTCCCCTTTTATTTTAAAAATGAACTTATTACCCCCATTGACCATCAGTCAAAGGAGTTTAAAATTTAAAAAAGACCCATAAAATTTGCTGCATTTATTGATCCAGCTTATCACATATTCCTTTAGGAAGCTTCTAGCTCTATATAGTGTATAAAGTAATAGCTAATAAGGTTGATTATATAAGAGTCTCTCTTTCGGTAATGATAAATTCTAGGCAAACATACATTTAACCCCCTTATGTTTTACCTCTTGGTACGTTATGTCCCCCTATATTTTAAAAATGAACTTATTGCCTTAAATTTCAAAAAGACCCATAAAATCTGGTGCATTTATTGATCCAACTTATCACATATTCCTTTAGTAAGCTTCATGCTCTATAAAATGTATAAAGTAATAACTAATAAGGTTGATTATATAACAGTCTCTCTCCTAGTTATGGATAAATTCTAGGCAAAAATACTTGAACCCCCTATGTTTTACCTCTTGGTATATTATGTCCCCCTCTATTTTAAACATAACTTATTAGCCCTTTTGACTACCGATCAAAGGAGTTTAAAATTTAGAAAGACTTTTTATCTATTATTTTTATTGTTATTTCCAGTCTACCCTCATAGCCCAAAAAAAAAAAAACTATGAGTTACCTAAACTACCCCGGGTTGTTTTGGAGGGAATGGTTGTAGAACAAATTAACTATATTGAGAAGAAAATTGGAATCAGAGGGAATTATCTCCAGTCTCCTTTTTTTTAAATCTTGAAATGAACAAATTCAATAAGATTTGAATTTTTTTTAAAGAAAATGAAATTTTCAATTATTTTTATTATTTTTCTCTTTTGTGAAGTAATTGTGAGAAGGTAACCTGCAAACAAAAATTTGTAATTTTTTCATCAATTAACAATTAGAACATACAATTATGAAAAAAATGGCACCTTCAATAAATTTTCTTTCTTTTTTCTAATTTTGATTCATAAATAATTTTTTAATTTTTTTCTATAAATTAATGATCATGAAGTACAATTGTGAAGACAATGTTATTTTTAGTAATTTATCCTTTTTTATTTATTAACGGTCAAAATGTAATTCATGCTTAAAATAATTTTTATTTTAAAATAGAGGGCATGATGAAATAAAGTAAAAAATATAGGGTTTAATGTATTTTAGTCAACAAAAGACTAAAAGGGTATTTTTGTCCAAAAATGCAACATGTACAGTTGTGGTGATGTCATCATAATAACGGGATAAAAAAGTTTTTTTGAATTCTAAGCTCCTTTAACTGATGGTCAAAGGGTGGAATAAGTTCCTTTCTAAAATAGAGGGAGGCATAACATACCAAGGGATAAAATATAGAGGGTTAAATGTATTTTTGCCTAAATTATAGGCTTATCAATTTGAAAGACTAGCTTTGATTCTTTCAATTAATCCTCCATCGATAGCTTTAGTTGTTCTAGTATAAAGCATTGGAACTCCTAGGCAATGACCAAGACCTTCCATACCTTTTATACCCAACTTGAAGCTTAACAATGTTTTTGTTTGTCTTGCAATATGTGGTGAGAACTAAACTTTTGATTTATTAAAATTCATTCTAAGTCATAAGGGTAAGCTAAACTTCTGCAAATAATTTAGAAGATAAAATACTTGATGTGTAGGGGCCTCGCCAAAAAGAAAGAGATCATCTGTAAAAAATCAAATGAAATATTATCAACCTTTCCTTAAATATTGTAACTGGTTTTCATTTCCTCTTCTCTACTTCATTTTCTATCAAAAAGTGTAATTTCACTATAGAAAGCACAAATAAATAAGGTGACAATGGATCCCCTTGTTGAAGCCCTCTAGTAGGTGTAAATTGCTCCAATTCTTCTTCTTCTTAGTTTATAAAAAAATTCATTATTGAAATCAATTAAATGATTAGAGCCTTCATTAATTAAGGGACACTTAGCAAAGGATTACGCATGGGAAATATTGAAACTGTTCTTTCCAGTAGTATCGCTGCTGTCTTTTTTGCAGCTTTTGTTGTTGCCAGAACTATGTGGTATGGTTCAGCAACTACCCCCATTGAATTATTTGGTCCCACTCGTTATCAATGGGATCAAGGATAC
>JANIIA010471015.1:0-17661 GCA_027478495.1 Erythroxylum alaternifolium | reverse complement strand
TGAGAGCGCAAGGCCCGAGAGGCCGAGGCTCAAAGCGGACAATATCTGCAAGCGGGTGGTCTGGGCTGTTACAATTTCGCTATGGGTGGCATCTTTGGTAAAAAATGTGGTAAGATGATTCTTGATATTTACTATGCTTCCTGAACACTCAGTCTAGTACAATGCAATTATTCCACCATTGAAAATGAGCTTTTAGCTATTATGTTTGCTTTGGATAAATTTAGACCTTACTTGCTTGGTACTAAAGTGATTGTATATTCTGATTATGCACCATTAAGGTACCTTTTATCAAAGAAAGAAGCGAAGTCAAAGCTTATTAAATGGATTATTATGCTCTAAGAGTTCGATTTGGAGATCAAAGACAAGAAAGGTGTAGAGAATTTAATTGCAGATCATTTGAGTCGAGTTGTGAAGGAGGATGATTTAGTTTCATTACAAGAATTTTTTTTTTGAATAAGCAATTTCTAACACTTTAAGTTAAGGTTCCATGGTATGCTGATGTTGTGAACTATCTGGTGAATTATGAGATACCTAATGATTTGAGTAATGCTAAATGGAATAGGATAAAGAGTGAGTCAAAATATTATATTTGGGATGATCCTCAATTATGGAAGTGTTGTTTTGACTAAGTTATTTGGAGATGTGTGCCTGAATATGAATACAACTCAATTTTGAAATTGTGCCATTCATATGCTTGTGGTGGTCACATAGTGCAATTGAAATTGAAAGCTTATAGACAAATAAGAAATTCAAAGTCAGTGGTCATTGAATGAAACCCTTCTATAAAGGATTCTAAGTGGAGGATGTGGAAGTGATAGGGTTAGAAAACCTTTATTATGAAGACTAAGCAAAGTGGAGTCAAGCCAATGACAGTAAACAAAGACGCCGCTTAGGAGGCAACCCAAGGAAAGTTGATTTATGTATCTTTACATTTTCGCAATTGCTATTTTCCTTAAATGCTCCATTTCTGGCATTTGATGTTACATTGGAGACAATGTAAGTTTTAAGTGTGTAGGTGGGAATCTTTGTTTGTTATTAGCTTTTATGCATATTTTGAGCTCAATTGTTGCTTATGTGACTTCTTAGGTAGTTTTTAAAATCAAATAAACAAAATAAAAAATTTTCTTGTTTTCTATTGCTTTTAAGATTATTTAGTCATAATTAGAGTGTGAATTGACTAGAAAATCCATGGCAACCTTAGCATGTACTTTTTCTCTTGTGATTAGTTAATGTGCATTATTCTTAGAAGAGTAGACAAAAACTATTAAGGTTTTGAGCCAAATTAGATTGACACAGTCATATTGGTCTCACTATCTTTTGTTCTGTGTGTCCTTCATGACATATACATCCTTACTTTGCTTTAATTTTCTGTTCGAGACCACATTTTTATCACATGCATTTTTATGAAAATGATTAGGCATTTTTTGTTGATTACGAGCTACATTAGATAAATAACCTACCCAATTATATGAAATTTCCATTGCTAACCCCTTTGAGCTTTATTAGCCTTTTCTTTTGTATAAACTACATTACATGCACCCAACTAAAGCTAGTGGAGCATTTGTTGATTCTTGATGAATGTTATTGTAAAAAAGCCTAAGTGTGGGGGTATGCATATGTTTGTTAATATGCCATGTTATGAATCCCATGTTGATGTAGCTTCTATCACTGTTATATTTGTAAAAAAAGAAAAAGAAAGAAAAGAAAAGTAAAAAAAGAAAAAGACAAAAGTGAGTTTGAATAAAAGTATCATGGAGGAAATACAATTGTTATGAAAAGTTGATAATTAATAATTTATCTTCCGTAAGTTGTATTGATTGCATGTCTGAATATATTACATATGAGGCGAATTCTGTTTTGGATAGATCAATCTTTTTTTGTGTTATGTTCACGTGGCTTATGCTCTGAGAGCTTAATTAAGTTGTGAACCATATCTTTGTGGCTGACAGTATCCAGTTTTGATTGAATGTTAATTTGTACACTTGATATCTTGTTGGGTGTTACTTTTGCTTCACTAACTTGATGGCATTTATGCTAGATCACCCAAAATACATCTCACATTACTCTTACCCACATTACAACCCCAGAAAAGTCCTTTGATTCATGATTGTACATGTGAATTTTAGTGGTGGAGAAATGAAAAGATATGTAAAGTTATGGATTGTTATGATTATGAACGGTGTTTGAGTGTACCCATGGAAATATCTTGTTTAAACACCTTTTGTCCAAGTCTACCTCTAGATTACTCAGTTTCTACGGGTGATGAATGTTGATTGATCATGAGTAGAAGCTTTGAATGTTGATTTATTGCTATAGGTTTTGAAAGTCATTCATCTTTACTTATGGTTATCTATTCTTAAGAAATATGGAAAATGGGTAAAAGTTTTAGTTTGTGATTTTGATTTTGACGATTTGTTCGAGGATGGTCAAAAGCTAAGTGTGAGGGAACTTCATATGTGTTTAAATGTTGATCCATTTGATATACTACACGTAGTGATTAATGCCTTAGAAATGCTTAGGATACTTACTTTAGCCCATATTTGATTTTAGGTACATTTTGGAAGCGAAAGAGCTAAAGTGAGTCGAAAGCACTACATTTGAGTTGGTTTTTTGAAGATTCACAATCCTTTGTCTTCTTGGAGCAAGAAGAAGAAGATTAAACACAAAAGAAGACATTAAAAGCTAAGAAAGATGAGACATATGCTAGAAATACAAAGAAAAAGAAGAATACAGCAATAAGAAGACAAGAAAATGAAAAGAAATGAAGAATGAAGCATTAAAACCTTATTGGAAAAGTTGCACAACTGTGAGTGTGTGTTTCATAGCTATGTAACCAAATGCATAGGCATGGGTTATTCCTCACGCCTATGCAAGATAGTGATTTAAGGCATAAAGCAATGGTAAGTGGATAGCTGCACTTAAAGTACATAAAGCATGAGAACGTGAATTTAATAGGGCTGCACTTGGAAGAACAAAGAGTGGAAAGCTGGAATGAAAGTGTGAGAGGGTGAAGCATACTCACGACTGCAGCTGGACAAGAATGACGAATAAAACAAATGCTGGTTGTTTGGGAAGCTTCTCACAACTGTGAGAAGTCTCTAACATCCGTGAGAAGCTACTTATAGGTGTGACATATTTAGTCACACCTGTGAGGTGTTCTCACATCCTTGAGAATTAATTCACGGGTATGAGAAAGCTAGGTGTCCCTCAGTTTGATCCTAATTTCTACTACATAAGGAAAGCGTAGTGATGGCAGAAAGGGACATTTGGGACAAACCCAACAAAAAACATATTTCTCTCATTTCTCTTTAGTTTCTTGTCATTCTTCAACACTGATAACGGTGATGGATAGGGTGAGCAATGGTGAGAGCTTGAAGATGGAGATGGAAGGCTAACTTTCTTGATACCAATTCAGAGGTGCAATCGGGGTCAAAGAGCACATTAAACATATCATTGTTATATATATCGTTTTCCTTCCCTCTTTTTGGATTTTTTACGTTATCTTGTATGAATTGATTGGGTATTGTATTAGAATGATTTTAATGCTCTATTGAATCATTTTTCATGAGAACCCCTTAGCTAGAACTTGAATGTGATACATAATAGTCATGTTGAAGTTTATAAGTGGCAACTAACGGTATTAAATCGATAGGGATAACATAAAAGCTAAGTAGTCTAAGCTTGTGTGATTATTGCTTAGATTAGTCCATTTTTCTCACTCGTAAGACTGTCCGGATAAACTTAGAGAGTTTGTTTTAGGTTTCTCAATAGTTAGGGTTAATTAAGGAGCTCTTCTTGATTAATTACAACCTAAGGAAAAATTGAGATTCACAGAGCTTATCGTTAATTCACAACCAATAGTCTTAAGAGAGATGTGAAGATGATAATTGAATGACATACGTGAAATTGTGCTTAGGCTGAGATTAAACCAAAGAACTCGATTTCAACCATTCATCAATTTTATCATTTTGTTACTGTTAAATATGAGTTGTTTTTATAGATTCAATTTTACTTTTTTTTAATTTGGATCAAACCAAAAACCCCTTTCTACTTATATAGATCATTTAGGAAAGTATTTGGATCTAAACTCTGTAGGATTGACCTAGACTTGCCATTGCTATAGTTAAGATTTAGTTATTATGGTAGTGTTACGACGTACGACTAAGTATGCACTATTTATGGTGTACTGGAGTAATTTAAGTGTTTAAATGTATTATTGAGATTACATAGAGATCACGGATAGAACAGACATGATTCTAGGCTCGACTGAAAATTTCTTGAAATTTTTTTGAAAACTCTAAAAAGCTACATAATGAGTCCAAACAAACTTTAAAAGCCTCAAAATGTACTTTGAAGATTTAGGTGACACTTTTGAATGGAATTCAGATGATTTTAATGAAAGTATTTATGGACTAATAGTGATTTTGAGTGAATAGTATTTTTATTTGAATAGTGATTTTGGGGACTCAACCTCAAAAAGTTGAAAAATACCCGAAATAGGTATTCGAGTCTAATGAGACTAAAATGGATTGAAAATAACTCCAATCAAATGAATTTTGGGAGTTCTGAAAGTTTAGGTTTAAAAATCCCCTTTTTTGGAAAATAATGACATTTGAGGATTCTAAACCCATTCAATTCCTTTTTAGTATCCAATCAATAAATATACCTAATTAGAGTATTTCATGGTCAGTTTGATGACAAGACAGTTGTGGAATAATTTTAGGATTTAATTTGGTTAGTTTGTGAATTAAATGTATTAAAGTACAATTTGGTCTTTTTACATGATATTAGTAGATTGATGAGTCATTAGAGATGACCAATGAGCAAATGACATGTGTGTAATAAGTCATTAGTGATGACAAATTGGAAGGTGACATATGTAATCCATTAAATGAGTATAAAAGCAACATTTTGCTTTATTCTTTTAACATAAATGTGAGAGTGATGAAAGAGTAACGTGAGGAACAAAAAAAGAAAGGGAAAAGAAGAGAAGCCAAGGGTGAAAATAAGCCAAGGAGAGAGGAAGAAGAGTGTAGTCATTGAATTTGATGGTGATTTGGATGAATCTTGAAGTATTCATCAAATACCTAAAAGATTGGAGGAAAAAGTGGTAAGTTTCCTACCTTAAATTTCTAATTTTATGGGCTTTCTTAAGTGAGATGGATGTGTTTAAGATCAATGGTGTCTTGGTATTACTATGATGTTTCTTTGTATGGAATTGGTTGATTATGACAAGTGAGGAACGTGTAGTGGAATTTTGTATTAAGTTAATTTAAACCATTCCTATTGTTTTGGCCATAATTTGGCCTACAGACCTCTAAATTTTTTTATCCGAATTGGAGATAAAACTTAAAAATATATTAGAAATCTCTAGAAGAAACCTAGAGCTAATTCTGGATGAATGACATTGGAAATTGGGATTGAAAATGGTGACTTGATATTATCCATGTGTTGAAGAAGCTTGTGATATTTGGTGCATGTTTCATAATTTAGAAGTTAAAATGGCATGATTTTTAATGATATGGAAACTGGAGATATAGGGAACAAATTTCTAAAAGACTTCAAAACCTAATTTGAATATTTGCTATGTGAAAATTAAGGAAAAAGTGGAGGTATGGATTCTAGATATGGGTCATAACTATGACTTATCATGCATGATTGTGATATGGTGAATTAAATTGAATGAGAATGTGTTTTGAAGAAATTGGTAAGTTAGAATGGGTAAAATATGGTATTTACGTGACTTTTGAAGTTAGATTTAGAAACGGAGACCAATAGGTTAGCTTACGGAAGTAAGTAGAAATATGATTATAGTATGTGTTATGTAATTAAATACTAACCCCAAAATTTGATTAAATACTACCTATTTATAATGGTTAACCTATTATAGGTAAGTGATGTAGAACCAGCTCCGTAACTAGTGGTTAATTAGTCACGGTTAAGTGATGCAGAACCAGGTCCGTGACTTTATGTCTAGTGTATCATATGGTAAAGAAACTAGTGTTGGGCTATGTTGAGTAAAAAAATTGATGATAGTAAAAACGTTGCCACTATTTATTTTTAAGTAATTTAAGAGGCCCCGTATGGTACCATTTCTAATGGTTGGCTTATTTTTAGTATAAAAATTTATCAAAAAACATATTGCCATCACTATTTATTGGTTAAGGAAAAAGGAAAATAGAAAAAGGAAACTTTTATATGATGAGTTTAATTTCGAAAAAGCCTTTTGAAATAGTATTTAAGAAAAATTGAAATTGTGTTTTATGAAATGTTATTTGAGTACCAATTGTTTTGATATACAAATGAATTGTTATGACAAGTAATTTACCATGAGCTAAACTACCATATGGGAATATTTCAGTTATATTGTTATAAAAAGTTTAAATTTTTAGTAAACTAATTAACACTGACTGAGCTTGTTTAGCTGACCTTTAGTTTTATGTTTTTAAATAAATCACCCCAAGTATGCGTATAAGTGCTGCAGTAATTGGAACTCTGTAACAAAATTAGTTGTATTGTCAAGTGCTATTGTGCTTATGTTATTTTTGTTATGCATGCGATATGCTTTAAATTATTTTGGAAATGGTTCAAAAGTGTGATCTTAAAAATGTTTTTGGGATTGTAAATATCTTTTACTTAATGAACTACGAGAGCTTAAATTCTCAACAAAGTTTTTCAAATATTGAGAATTATAGCTTTGTGATTGCCTGTAATTTAGACCTGAGGTCCCATTTCAGAAGTTGAGATGAATATGAACTATTAGAAGTGTTTTAAATTATGTTATGCTTGCTTTTTGAAAATTTTGGAAACGTCAAAATACAATCATTATGCTACTAAAATTTTTAGTAAAATGATTGAGGAAACCATTTTCGCATTTTTAACTTTTAAACTATAAAAAGTTTTTAACAGTTGAGTGGCTTGGCTTTGCGGGAGCCCTTTAGTTGAGTTAGATATCAATTAAAGGGCTACTGTGGGGTCACCAGGAGGGTTCCACTTGAGTTCCAGAAGGGAAACTTTGGGATGAGTCCTTTTATAAGTGGGTGTCGAATTCAAACACTTCACACAAATCGAGGTGGTGAATTTTGTCCTAAGGAGTTTGATAATTTTTGTGTGGAGAATGGTATTTGAAGGGAATTATCTGCACCTTGCACACCACAACTGTAAAAACCTGAACCTTTCCTTTTATTGAATATAAATTTTTATTTTTAGTGAATAGAGTTTTCGAATGAATACTGAATCTGGGTGAATAGTGTTTTTTGGGATCCAATCATAAAGTGTTGAAAAATATTCAAAATAAATATTAGAGTTTAATGATATTGAAACGAATTGAAAATAAGTCCGATTGGATAGATTTTGGGATTTCCAAAAGTTTAGGACTAAAATGCCCTTTTTGGAAAATAATGGTATTAATGATTTTAAACCAATTCAATTTTTTAAAGCATCCAATCAATAAGTATTAACCTTAATTAGAGTATAATAAGACAGTTATGAAATATTTTCAAAACTTAATTCAATTAGATAGTGAATTAAATTCATTAAGGGCAATTTGGTCTTTTTACAAAAGGTTAGTGGATTGATAAGTCATTAGAAGAGGACCAATAAGAGAGTGACATGTGTAGCATTAATGGGGAGTATAAAAAGAAAAATGTAAGACAAATTGGCTTCATTTGGTGATAAACGTGAGAGACAAAAAAACAAAAGAAAAGAAGAGAGAAGTAAAGTGACTTTTGGTCAAGAAGAAAGAAGCAGAAGAGTGAAGCCATTTTTAATGGAATTGGAGCATGATTTGTAGAGATCTTGATAAAGACTAATTGCTTACCAATTACCCAAAAGATTAGAGAAAAAGGTGTAAGTTTTCTTAGTTTAAATTTCTAATTTTGTGGGTTTTTGTGTGGGATGGATGTATTTTGGATCAATAGGGATTTTTTTCTTGCCATGGATTAGATAATAAGCTTAAAAGAGTTTAAAGGTTGAAAACTAGAAAGCAAACCAAGAAATCAAGAAAAAGAGGATCGACCATGACTAGGGATTTTAGTGTGATTTGATCCAAAAATTTTATTTTGATGTTTGATGATGTTCATAGCATGGTTTTGATGCAAATGAAATAAAGAAATGCAAATTGATTTGGAATTGAATTAATTTTGTGGGTTTTTGGTATAAAAGTATGGTTATAATGTAAAGACCATGTGAATATGATTATGGATGGTCATTAAGTGTATTTATGACATTGGAATTATTAAATGAAGTGTTATATTATTATTTGGAAAAGTATATGAAGTGTATGTGGAAAGTGATGAAGTTGAAATTGTTTATGATGTCCTTGAATGATGTTTAGCATGGATCTTAGGTGAATTGTGTTGAAACATTGGAAAGAAAATGAAATGATGATGATGATGATATATATATATATGTAGTGAGGACAATTTTGCCTTAAGAGGAAGTGTAATTGTTGGTGTGAGCTGTTGAAGTTTAATTATGGTTATGGTGAATTAATTGGGTGAGATAGTGTTTTGAAGAAACTAATAAGTTAGAATGGGTAAAAGATGGTATTTAAGTAATTTTCGAAGTTAGACTTTGAAATAGAGAATGATAGGTTAGCTTATGGAAGTAAACAAAAATATAATTAGCGCATGTGTTACGATTAAATACTAATCTCAAATTCGGTTAAATAAAAAATATAGTTTTAATGCCTTATTTCCAAATTTGGAAATAAATGCCTAAACGTAATGCAATTTGTGTAGGTAAAAGAGAGGCATAGAACACGTGAATGTGTTTGGCAACAAGTTTGCAAAATTATAAGTGTATTTTAATTGCTGTATATGAATAAATTCTTTGCAAAAAAAAGTATGATTTTAAATTATATGATTATGAGTTTTACGTAAATGGAACTTTACAAGTGAATATAACTAGTATAAGTGTATGTTTTAGCAATATATAAATTGAAGTTTGAAAGTTGAATTTCATACAATTTGAAGTTATATTGAAATTATGTTATTGGTTAATAAAAAGGAAATGATTTTTAGCTTATGGTACACTGATAAATTTTATGCATGTTATTATACCAGTTTATAGCGGTTAACCTTAGGTAAGCGATGTAGAATCAACTTTGTGACTAGTGGTTAACCAATTACAGGTAATCGATATAGAACCAACTCCATAATTATCCGTGTATAGTGATTAACCTAGTACGGGTAAGGGATGTAAAACTAACTCCTTAACTAATGGTTAATCAGTTCCGGGTAAGCGATGTAGAATCAGCTCCATAACCACCAGTTAAACTAGTGTAGGTAAGCGATGTAGAATTAGCTCCATAACTATTGGTTAACCAATTACAGGTAGGTACATAACTAGCTCCGTGACTTTATATATAAGGGTACAATATGGCAAAGAAGTTAATGGTGGGTTATATCGTGTAAGAAAGTTCACGATAAAAATGATGCCGCCACTATTTACTTTAAAAATAACTTGAGAAATTTGATTTTAGAAAATGAATTTGTTTTAAGGAGGTTTAAATTGTTAAATATGGTTTGCATAGAAAGGTTAACACTCATTGAGCTCGTTTAGCTCACAATCTACTTTTTGTTTTCAAAATAAAATCTCCTAGGTGCACATTCAGGGGTTACACCTCATGAGTAGTTAACTTCATCACGTACTGTTATCTAGGCATTTTTGCCTTGTAAATATTTTTAGGAACTATTGCATATCTTTTAATATGATTTGGAATGTACATTTGTGTAAATAACATATGTATATGGATGTTTTTAAATTAAATGCATGAACATGTTTTAGCCTTTTAAAAATCATTTGATGTAACTATTTGAGGTTGCTTGTAAGTGGAATTGAAGCCCAAAATTTGTAGTTGAGAAATTGGTGTGATTATAGAAGTGTTTTAAACTTTTACAGAGATTTTAAAATTTTAGGGATGTCAAAATGTAGCCATTGTGTTGCTGAAAATTTTAATAAACTGATTAGAAAAAACTCCACTGTTTATTTTTATGAATGTTGAGTTAAAGCTTTTCAATAAAAAAGGTCAATAGGAGTAACTCTATAGGAACTTTCTAGTTAGATCAAATATCAACTGGAGGGCCACCGTGGGGTGCTAAGCAGGCCGCCTAGTCATTTTAGGATAGAGGCTTGTTAACGATATAATGGTGAAGTGGTATTCCTAAGATGTTCCAGGCAGAAGTGGTGGCAACCACTGTGGATCTTCTAAATATCTCACCCACTAAGGAAATTATGAACCAGACTCTTTATGAAGCATGGAGGGTAGAAATCCAAGTGTAAGCCATAAGAATTTTCATTTGTGTAGCATTTGCTTTGATCACTTTTCCTTTTCATAGCAAGCTTGAAAATAATGTAGAAAAGTGCATCTTTATGGGGTACTGCACTCAATCCAAGGCTTATAGACTATACAATCCAGTGAATGAAAATGTTGTTATCAGTAAAGATATCAAGTTCGATGAAGCAGAATTTTGGGCTTGGAATGACAATAATTTAACACCAACAGCTTTTTTAGTTTTAGAAATCACAATTGAAACAGTAGTGGCAGAACCAATTGAACCAACAAGTCCCACTTTTCATTTAGGCAGTAGACAAAATAATCCATCATCTACTTCTCCAGGCAATATTGGTAGCTCATCAACTCTTAATAACAATAGCAGCAATTCATCCCCAAGAAGCACACCACCAAGATCTGCTTATGATCACGCACCAAAGAAATTTAAATCGTTGATTAATATATACGCATCTTGCATCTTTGCTTTATATGCATCTAACACCATGTTTTATGATGCAGCTACTCAAAGTCTAGAATGGTAGGAAGCAATGAATGAGAAGATAACATCAATTCAGAGAAATGAAATTTAGGACCTTATTGATTTTACAAAAGGGAAGAATGTTATTAGGCTCAAGTGAGTGTACCGTATGAAATATAATGCTGATGGTACAATTCAAAAATATAAAGCTCAGCTTGCTCCAAAAGGCTATGCACAGTAGTAAGGTGTCTATTTCGATAAGACTTTTTTTCCAATAGCTCGGTTTGAAACTGTCAGGACTTTCTTAGCCTTAGTTGCATAACTAGAATGGCCTATATACTAGTTTGACATCAAGTCTGCCTTTTTAAATGGTGAGTTAGAAGAAAGAAGTTTATGTTAATCAATCTGAAAGGTATGCTACTAGTGGTTCCAAAAGTAAGGTGTATAGGTTAAAGAAGGCCTTATATGGTCTTAAGCAAGCCCTATAACTTTGGTACATCAAGATTGACTCTTATTATTGGAGAACAAGTTTGAAAGGAGCAAAAATGAGGCAACCCTATATGTAAAGAAGCGAGGTACTAATTTTCTTATGGTCTACCTTTATGTTGATGATAAGATATACATGGGGTCATATGGGTCAATTGTTACCAAATTTAAGTCTTTAATGATGAAAAAATTTGAGAAGTCAGATTTGGGTTTATTGCACTATTTCTTCAATGATGGGATTTTATTTCCTAACAAAAATATGCTACTGACTTGTTAAAGAGGTCCAATATGCTCAACTATAAAACAAATCCAAATCCTATGAATGTGAATGAAACTCGTATAACTAAAGATGGTACTGGGTTGGCAAGTGTAAATTATTTTAGAAGTATTGTTAGTGGATGTCTCATACAATGCCTAACATCTTAATTTTTTATAAGTCTTATATCAAGGTTCATACATAAACCGACTATGCATCACCTTGGGGAAACAAAGAGAGGCCTTTGTTATATAGCTAGGACTACTGAATTTGGAATTTGGAATTTGGTACTAGAAAGGTCCAAGTAGCATGTTACTTGGCTTCATTGACATGACTGGGTAGGCTGTTATGATGATCAGAAAAATACTTCAGGGTATGTGTTTTCTGTTAGTTCAGGTGTTGTTTTATGGATATCAAAGAAGTAGGACATAGTAGCTTTGTCATCATTGGAGGCTGAATATATGGTAGTAATAGTCTCAACATGTCAAGCCGTATAATTAAGAAGATTATTGGTTGATTTTCATTAGGAACAAGCAAGTGCAATAGAAATTTTCTATAATAACACAACAATGATCACCATGACAAAAAATATAGCTTATCACAGTAGAACAAACCATATAGACATTTGTTATCACTTCATTTGAGGCTTGGTATTTGAAGGAACCATTGCTTTGAGCTTTTGTTGAATAAATGAGCAAGTAGTTGATGTCCTCACCAAGTCACTGCCACGTGCAAAGCATTAGTATTTTAGGATGTGGATGGGAATTATAAGGTTTGAAGCAAAGAAGAGTGTTAAGTGATGTTTCAAACTTGGTAGTCGGAATATTTCCTATTTTTTAGCTAGTAGTTTAGTGGAGTTAATGGTTTTCTTTTTCAGCATATGTTTAAGGAAGTTTAGTTCAATTGTAATGTATATATATTAGGCTTAGTATTTTTTTTTAAGTGAAGTAAAAAAAATCTAAGTTCTGTTTTCTAAAAAAGGCCTTGTATTCCTCTGTTTCTTTTACTTCCCCAACAATTTTTGGATTAGCTAACAAAAAAATGACAATCTTGTTCAATTGGTAGACTGCTAGGCTGAAGATGAAAAGTTGAAAATAAAACTTCTCAAGTTATGTAAACATATGATCAAAAGAGATTACTAAAAACTACATATCTATTATAAGGTACCTGGTGCCAAAAAACTCAACATTCCCTTCAAGAATGGAAGCTCCCATTGACTTAAATTGGGAGTATAATCTTCTACTGAGTAATAAATTTTGTTGTGTCCTAACAGAATACCTATGTATCTTTGAAACAAACCATTAAATGTTTGATTTACCACATGAGTTCCTCCACTATAGGTACTATACTTGTAACAACACCATGCTTGGTTCCCTTAACCACAAAGACTTCTGCTTCATGGGTATAATGTTTTACCCTTTATTTATCTCTGATAAGACTCCCAGTATTTAAACTTTGAATTTATGATTCACGTTGTCTTTATGATAAAGCAAACACACGCAAGAGGGGGTGAATTGTGTGTGTTAAAAAATTTTAGCAAGTTCTTTCAATTTGTATAATAAATAGATCCTAGTTAACAATTGAAAACAATAAGGGCTTGTCAGATAATAAAGTCTTTTAAATGACATGAGTCTATTAGGCGATAAGAATGTTTTTGGAATAGCCCTGCTTAAACGAAAGGAGCCTATTGAATGATGGATCCTATTAAAATAATTTAAAAATAGAAGGTGCCTGTTAAAACTAAAAGGAACCTCTTGCAAGTTGAAAACATAAAGAGCCTTTTATAAAAGCGAAGGAGCCTCTTGCTAAAAGAAGAAAGGGAGAGAAGGCAAGCATACTTTATTTTATGAACCTATAAAAAGCACTTTTATAGGCATCCTCCATTCATATCGGTTTGGTTTTTCTGCACCATATTTTGATCTGCCTCTTTTTCCTGTAAGAAAGAAAGCGTATTTCTTATGATTTTATTTCCTTTTGAGAATTAGACTGTTAATTGTACAAGGAAATAAATCCAATTTGAAATTTGAAATATTATATAGTTATCATCAAAATTGTGAAATATAAACCTTGAACTAACAATCTCCTCCTTTTTGATGATGACAAGCAGTAATAGATATTTTTCAAAATTCAAAGATAATAAATGATTTCAAAAGATACCTATGAATTTTATATGTTCAGATATAATTAGAAGGAGTCTGTCTCTTACGAAAGGAACCTATCATTTATAGATCATAGATTTTTACAAGTTCAAAAACAGAATCAATCATATATATAAGTAAGGCAACATTGAAAAATATGCATTGAGAAATATATCATCATATATGAAAAAATATGCAAAAACATATCCAAATAAACTCTCCCCTTTGTCATTATCAAAAAGAAATAGAGGGAAAGAGTAAATAATGCACCAAACAAATCATTAGTATAAATAAGCCAAGCAGAAAGCACATAATAATAAAGTTATTAAAGAGAATGAAGGATTCTTCTGATCAAAATCTACATGTCAAGAAGTTGATTTTCCAAGCTATCTATTTGTTCTCACATTTATTCTTGATTGGCTTGAATATCCTTCAGCTATTGTTGGAGATTTGCACTATTTTCATCCTGAAGAGGGACAGGAGTTTGTTGGTCTATAGCAGGATCTAAGTTTTCTGCTACTCTTTCAAATCTTTTCTCTACCCAAACATTGTTTTTCAATTTGTATCCAAATTGATAAGGAATTGAGGTGCATACCAATTTAGATTCGCAAAAGGAACTCCATAATGGTTGAAAATCTTGGTGAGCAACATTCCATTAGGTGAGTAACCGTTGGTATTCTTATAATTCCCCTTATCCACTACAAACCTTAAGATCATAGTTAGAATATTCATTATGTTCCCTTTTAGAAAATTATACACCATAAAAGTATCCAAAAGACTGCACCTTTCAACTGAGCTACTCTTGGGAAAAATTGAAGTAGCTAAAAGTGATGTAAGACATCATGTTAATAAATCTAATTGTCTACTCTAGGGTATCCCGTCTTAGATGTTCTCATTATAAAGGCAGATGGATTTGACAACTTCAACTAACTCTAGATCATTAACGTCCTACTTATGATAGGGAAAATTAGTTCTCCACATAGGAGATACTTTTAGTATATCTCCAAAGATTTCTTCATAAACTAAAATTTCACATTCATGCACCCATAAGACAATAGGTAGCTTTCCATTAATTTCTTCCTTTTTTATATTTGTGAAGAATATCTTGACTAGCTCATTATATACTGTCTCATCTAATTTCAAAAAATTTTCCCAACCAATGGAAACAAAGTAGGGAGAGATGGGTATACTTATGTCATCAAACATCATAGGAGGCAAGATCTGCCTAGTGACCACTTTTCTTTTCTTGTATTGTGTTTTATAGCAAACTTCATCTTCCGTTGATTGAAACATTTTTTGTGGTATTGATGTCTTCCCTTTTTATGTAACTATTTTTATCTTCTTTTCCCTTTTTATTTAGGAATCATCTCTTCATGAAACAACTTATTTCCATCAATAGTTTCTTTAGTCACAGGCACTTTTCCCTTCTTTCTTTCTTCCTTTTTTCTTTTTTTGGATTCTTCTTTCTCTTTCTTTTCGGCGTTAGGGTTTTCTTTTTGTTCAAAAATTTTGTCAGTTTGCTTTGTAAGACTTTCTCTGATTTATGGTTAAGAAGATTTGAGATGAAAACAGAGAGTTGGAATGTAGAGAGTCAAGAGTGACGTTTTGAAGAATAATGAGGGTGAGTAGAGGAGTGAAGTCTGTTATAGTATATTACGCGTTTCTTGAGTGTTGTTTCTTGAGTGTTGATCTCTTATGAAGAACAATCATACGCTAATACAGGAAGTGTGATCATTTGCGTATCTTTTTGTCAGTCCCATACAGCCACTTGTAAGAACTTCTCGTGCATTTTAAAAAAGGAATGAAATGATGCCATTAATGACTCCCTATTTTTAGGACACGCGTCACTTAAAATTTCAACCCGTAAGAAGCCTTCTAAATAGAAGAGGAGCCTTTTAAACTTTAAGGAGCTTGCTAAAAGAAATGTAAAGACAAGTAGCAGAGAATACTCATGCAGAAATAATAACAAAGAGTTTGCATATACCAAGCTCTTTTCTTAACACACAAAATCTATATTCAAAAAGTGACTTCGTGAAAACGTTAGTTACTTGATTCTCAGTATTAACATGTAAAAGATCAATAGATATAGGAATATGAGAAAAGTTTAGAGAAAAATCCTGTAGTTGATGCTTCATCCATAAGATTTGAGCACAATAATTGGCAGCTACTATGTATTCTACTTCAGTTGTCAAAAGTGCTATATAATTTTGCTTCTTATAGGACTAAGATACTAGACATCCTCCAAAAAATTGACAGTGACCACTTGTGCTTTTTCGATCGACTTTATCACCTGAATAATTTGCATCATAATAACCCACTATGTCAAATGAATTAGTTTTTGGATACCATAGTACAAAATCTATAGTTCTGTGGAGATATCAACATATTTTTTTAACTATTTGAAGGTGGCTTTCTTTTGGATTTGATTGAAAGCGTGTGCAAAGATGAACACTAAGTATAATGTTTGATCTTGAACTTGTAAGATATAGTAGTAATCTAATCGTTCCTCTATACTTTGTCTCATCCGTAGCTTTACCTTCTTCATCTTTATTCAGTTTAGTTCCAGTGTACGTGAAAGTACCCATCGGTTTGGGATTCTCAAAAAGATATTTCTTGATGAGTTCCTTTGTGTATTTTTCTTGGCTTATAAAGATTCCTTTTTCTGTTTACCTGATTTGTAATCTGAGAAAGAATGATAATCCTCCCATCATGCTCATTTCAAACTCCCCCTGCATTAATGCTGAGAATTATTCACAGAAGGATGGATTAGTGGTACCAAATATTATGTCATTAACACATATTTGCACTATGAGTAAATCATTCTCTTTTCTCTTAATGAATAAGGTTTTATTGATCTTTCCTCTTTCAAAGTTATTCTCAAGCAGAAAGTTACTTAACCTCTCATAATATGCTTGAGGAGCTTGCTTTAAACCATACTGAGCTTTGGCTAACTTCATCACATAATTTGGATGGTTTTCATCTTTAAATCTTAACAAATACTTATTCGTTAATGTAACCATTTAGGAATGCACTTTTAACATCCATTTGGAACAACTTGAAGTTTTTGTAGCATGCAAAGGTAAGTAAAATTCTAATCGATTCCTATCTAACAACAACTGGATAAGTTTCATCAAAATCAATAGCTTCTTGTTCATTGTAACCTTGAGCTACAAGTTGAGCTTTGTTTCTTAACATCTTACCATTTTTTTCAAGTTTGTTTCGATACCCACCGAGTCCCAATGATTGACTTGTTTTAAGGACGATGTACTAGATTTTAGACTTTGTTTTTTTCAAATTGATTCAGTTTGTCTTTCATGGTTGAAACCTGGTTTTTGTTAGTAAGGGCCTTTTCAACAATTTTTGGTTCTATTTGTGAGATGAGAGCAACAAAGTTGTTCTTAAATGATGATCTTGTTCTTAGAATTTCAGAGGGATCTCCAAGAATATATTCAACGGTATCAAGAACTCTCCATTCTCTCGATGTTTTTCATTGCATAGGCTCCTGCTGATAAAGAAGCCTGCTTTCTTCTAGCTTCAAAGAAGCCTTCTTGATTTTGTAATTTTAAAGGTATTATAGGTATAGTTTGATTCTCTAATGTATTTTTAGGTACCAATGGATGCTCTTCATCATCTGAGTCAGTTACTGGTGCTTCATCAAATACCATATATATTAATTCTTCTGTCTTATTTTTTCTTTTATTATAAATTCTGAATCCCTTACTCGCACTACTATAGCCTAAAAAAATGGCTTCATCTAATCTCGTATCAAACTTTCCAAGGTTGTCTTTTCCATTGTTTAGAACGAAACACTTGCAACCCAATGCTCAGAAATAAGTAACATTATGTTTTATTCCTTTCCACAGCTCATAGGGGGTCTTTTTGAGTATAGGTCTTATAAGATATCTATTAAGTACATAACATGTTGTGAATACTGCTTTTGCCAAGTATCCATGTAACATCCCGTTTCCAGAGAACGGGTCGGACCAGAGAAACGGGTCCAGGTGTGGTAAATTACCACATCTCATGC
>JANIIA010470960.1:0-17671 GCA_027478495.1 Erythroxylum alaternifolium | reverse complement strand
TTTTATTATTTAAATGTATGTGATGCCATGTGGAGTTCTGTAGTGATTGCACGTAGCGCTCCCTTATCTTAGGATATTTGTCGGAATGACCTACGGGCATCCTGGTACGTACCCTAAGGTAATGGGGTGTTACAACAATCATAGGGGACAATGAATTACATCCAACACCACAACAAGCATAGGGGATCATAGCATACAATTATAAACAAACAAGCAGATTTAGGGGACTACACAAAATATAAAAGGAAAACAACAATGTATCTACCACAATGAAATGTCAACCTCTAAATATCGACACCCTATGAGCGTGTGAGGTGAGTTGCTTGGTGTGTGCGACAACAATAACAAATAATTACGTTGCAATCTTCTGATGAAGAACACAATTACAACAATAAGAAATAATTAGGATAGATGAGGAATTGTGTAAAAATGAAGAAGATGGTAGATTAGGGATTGGAGGAGGGAAGAAGCATTTACTTTTGGTCAAAACGCTACGTCAAGATCCTTCGAAATGTTGTGTCATGGAGGAGAGTTAAGTCAACAAAATATGGCATTTCAATACAAGACACTGCGTTTTGTTCTTCAAAGTCGAGGGAGGGGCGCTGTGTTTAACAACAAAATGCAGCATCTCCTCCTCTTCACCGTTAATGGTTCGGGTTTAATCTTAACGTTTTCTAAACGTTAGGGTTTATTTTGAACGTTTTACAAATGTTCGAGTTCAATTTGAATACAGCGAAACGTTAAGGGCTATTTTATACATCTGTTGCTCTTTTACGATCAGAAGGTCACAGGTTTGAGTAACGAAAACAACCACGAAAATTTATATACATTGATCACCCTTGAAATTGGTAGCGTCTTGATGAAAGTAAACTATTATTTACACTTTCGTTTTTAGTTCCCCAGTTTTAATGACACCATTATTAGCATTTATTGAGACCTAAACTGGTAGACCAACTTGAACAACAATCATAGGAGACCACGGTTAATTAACATATTGTAATTAGTTAATTAATTAATTAAAATATAATTAATTGTAATATAATTAATTAAAATATTATTATTAATTAATTAATTAAAATATAATTAGTTAATTAATTAGTTAAAATTTAATTAATTAAAATATAATTCATTCGATAATTAAAATATTGTAATGAATTAATTAATTGATTAATTAATTAAAGTATAATTATTTAATTAGTTACAATATAATTAATTAAAATATAATTCATTCAAAAATTAAAATATTGTAATTAATTAATTCAATATAATATTTTAATTAATCAATATATTGTAATTAATTATAATTAATTAATTACAATATAATTAGTTAAAATATAATAAATTTTTATTTCTCAATATTTTTTACAAACTAACTACTATCAATGATAATGGTAATAATTTCTTTCTCTTAACTAATCATTATAATTATAATAATTATATCATTCTCGTTCCTCACCATATTTATTTTCATTCTTATTATTATTCTACCTCAAGTACATGCACCCTCCGCCAAAATTAAAATGATATTTAGACAAAATTGCCCCTCAGGCGTCCCCCATTTTGATTCCAACGACCACATGCTCGTTTTCTACCGCCGTTTCAACTCTCTCTCTCTCCATCTGTTCTCATTCGCCGTCTCTATCTGTCAGGTTAGTTTTCTTCTCATTCACCTCCTTGTTTTTCTTTTCTTTTTTTGTTTCATCGATTGGATTGTGAAAACTTGTAATCCGGAGGGAGATTTAGATCCGATCAGGATCATGTGGCCCTGCATTTGCCAAGCTGGTATTCTTGGATTAGGGTTAATTTGCCTCTTCAACTTGGCGCTTTTATGTCTATTTTGCTATGGGGATCCGGTTCAACCCTGCCCCAAGACCAGCCCCTATGTTGGATTCGAATCCGATTTCAGCATGGTCCGGCACCAGTTGCGTGGCAGAGTAACCATCCTCGACGATTGCTCTTTAAGGGTTTCCCAATTTGACATGCTTTCCGGCTCCGACGTTCGCTGGTGGGGCGCCGTCGGCCCCTATTTCGCCAACATGACTGCAGGATTTGTCGTTTCTGATAACAAGCTCAATAAGACATACAAAAACGCGTCTTTTGTTGTGCATTTGATGAGAAATGTTTCGTGGGAAAGGATCCAAGTTTTGTCCGTTTGGGACCTACCCTCTGCTTCTGATTTTGGTCATGTTGTTCTTGCAAATGAGTCAGCATTGAATTCAGAGTTAAGCCCTGGTGTGCCTCCATCGCTGTCTGAGGATGGGACTACTACTGGGGATGTGATGACTCGGAATTTTTCGGTCCCAACAATGTTTGATAATTGCAAAGTGTTGTCTAAAGATTATAGACTTCGGTGGAGTTTAAGTGCGGATGAGGGTTTTATTGACATCGGATTGGAGGCTGCTGTTGGAATGCAGTATTATATGGCGTTTGGATGGGCAAATCTGATCTCCAATTCGGAGTTAATGGTGGGCGGAGATGTGGCCGTGACCGGAATTACGGAGGAAGGCTTACCATTTGTTGATGATTTTTATATTACGAGTTATAGTGAGTGTACTATAAACAAGGATGGTTCTGCTCAAGGTGTTTGTCCTGATACAATTTATGAGGGTTCAGACTCGGTTGGACTGGTGAATAACACAGAGTTGGTTTATGGGCACAGAAAGGATGGAGTGTCATTTGTTAGGTATAGGAGGCCCTTGGTTTCCATCGATAAGAAGTATGATGTAGCAGTGAATCATACTTCAAATATGACTGTTATATGGGCTATGGGATTGATGAGGCCTCCTGATCTACTTCGGCCTTACTATCTACCTCAGAATCATGGAGGACCAGCTCAGGTCACTTATGGGCATCTTTTACTTAATGTATCTGAGCAGGTTAGTGAGTGCTTAGGGCCACTTGATGCTGCAGACAAGGACGACCAAGATGTGATTGTTGCTGATGCTAATGTCCCTCTTGTTGTTACTAGTGGTCCTGCTATGTTTTATCCTAATCCTCCCCATCCTTCAAAAGTATTGTACATTAATAAGAAGGAGGCTCCAGTTTTGAGAGTTGAAAGAGGAGTGCCAGTAAAATTTTCAGTTCAAGCTGGACATGATGTTGCATTTTACATTACCTCCGATCAGCTTGGTGGAAATGCCACACTGAGGAATAAAACAGAGACCATTTATGCAGGGGGGCCTGAAGCTGAGGGTGTTCCAGCCAATCCAATGGAATTGGTCTGGGCACCTGATAGGAATACTCCAGATCATGTGTATTATCACTCCTTGTATCAGCAGAAAATGGGTTGGAGAGTACAGGTTGTTGAAGGGGGTTTATCTGATATGTACAACAATAGTGTATTTTTGGATGATCAGCAAGTTACATTCTTTTGGACATTGTCAGAAGATTCTATATCTATTGCAGCTCGTGGTGAGAAAAAGAGTGGTTATATTGCTATTGGATTTGGTGCAGGAATGGTAAATAGTTATGCTTACGTCGGCTGGGTAGATGATAATGGTAAAGGGCATGTAAACACTTATTGGATTAGTGGACAGGATGCCCCAAGTATACATCCAACAAACGAGAGTTTGACATATGTCAGATGCAATTCAGAAAATGGTGTCATTACTTTAGAGTTTACACGGCCCATCAAACCATCATGTACTCCCAGTGATGATAGGGTAGAGTGTAAAAATATCATTGACCCAACAACTCCTCTTAAGGTGGTGTGGGCGATGGGCACTAAATGGTCTGAGAAGCATCTAACTGAGAGGAATATGCATTCCGCTACTAGTCAAAGGCCTGTCCTGGTATTGCTTATGCGTGGTTCTGCAGAGGCTGAGCAAGATCTAAGACCGGTTTTGGCTGTACATGGGTTCATGATGTTCCTTGCCTGGGGTATTTTACTGCCTGGCGGGATCTTGGCAGCCAGATACTTGAAGCATGTTGGCAAGGGGGATGGCTGGTACCAAAGTCATGTTTACTTACAATACTCAGGTTTGGCTATAGTCCTCCTTGGCCTTCTTTTTGCAGTGGCTGAGCTCCGGGGTTTCTATGTCAGTTCAGTGCATGTCAAGCTTGGGCTCACTGCTATATTCTTGGCTTGTGTGCAACCGCTGAATGCTTCCATGAGACCTAAAAAACCTGCTCAAGGAGAAGAGGTTTCTACTAAAAGGCTGCTTTGGGAGTATTTTCACGTTATAATCGGACGCAGTACCATATTTGCTGGAATAGCATCACTTTTCAGTGGAATGAAGCATTTGGGAGATAGATATGGAGGCGAAAATGTCCGCGGATATATTTTGGCCTTAACACTTTGGTTCTCAATTGCTGCGTTAATTGTCATCTATTTGGAGTATCGAGAAAAACAGAAAATGAGGGACAGAATGTATGGGAGAAGTAATTGGGTGTTGGGTAATGAGCCGGATGAAGATTCTCTTGATCTATTGACTCCAAATGGAACTTTTGCACAAAAGGAATCGCAAGAATTGGGACGTATGGAAGTTCAATTAGAGCCATTGAGCAGATAGATATTGTTGATGTAGGCTTTTGCATAAGCTTCACAAATCTCCCATTTGAGGATTTTCAGCATATGGAGGATGCAGGCCTCTTCTTCGTTTGCATGGTTTTTTCTGGGGGAACCGTGGAAGGCTTGTGTAGTCCCTAGTCATGATATTCACGTATAGCCTTTCACCTGAACAGTAATGATGACTGCATTTTGTATACTTCATGATATCCCTGCATTTTGTATACTTCATAAATTCTTTAGCACAGTGTAAACTTATACTTTGTTTTCTACTGAACTAAAGCTGACTTTGCTTACCGATTAATATGCTATTCGGTTAGTCTTTTACAATTATATCTCATTAGTCTTTGTTCAATTCCATCTCTTTTAGCCAGATTCGTTACTGCGAAGTAAAAGAAATATAGCTTTTTGGGTTAATTTTACAAAAATTATTTTACTAAAATTTGTAGTTGTAATCTGAACTTTAAAAGTCAATAAAATATTCAAACTATTTATTCTTCACAAGCAATAGTTCTACATCAGACACTAATGTAATTAATATTAAAATGATTTAATATAAAAGAAATTCGGAAAAAGAACAAAATCTATCCCAATCTTTCTTTTCACCATTTTTCGTCCCATCTGCTTACACTGATTGACCCGTCTGCTTACATTTCATCTTCAGTAACAAGGACATACTCGGGGAATGTTTTAGGTGCTTTAGGTGGAGTTATTTTGCCTAGAATGAAATTTGTAGAAATTAACTTGATGGTTAGTGTGTAAAAACTATCGCAAGTTGAATCACCCACCAAAATTTGCTGACGACCCTAATGAGTGCAGTAACCTTAGATTGGGAGTCTTTTACAACTCTCGAGTCATTCGGCTGGTACCACCGTAATTTAAAAAAATTCTTTATCTATGTACAATTTAAATATATATGATAAATTTTATAAGATAATTATACATTATAAATAAAATTTTGATGAAATTATAATTAAGAAATTTATATTATATTTATGTAATATTCCTAAAACAAATGTGTAGGTACTTGTTAAATAATAAGTTCATTGAATTGACTTCATATGAGAAATCCATTTAGTACATTGTCTGTCTATGGAAATTCTTATTATGATAATTATATAAGTGATTCTTTAATTTGATATCTCTAAAGTTATCTTGTATAGAGATTTTATATTTTGATATTATTTATGACATTTTAATCATGGATAGTTTAATCGATAGTCATTAAATATAACATGAACTATATAGAAATAATTAAGTGCTTAAAATATGATTGATCACCCTAAAGTAATTAGGAAAAATGTTTTATTGTTCTCGATTAGTATTGATTCAGAAAATTCCTGGTCAAGATGAAATGACTTTTTGTAAATAATTTATAAATGTCATTATTGAATCAACAACTAATAGTGGGGAACTAATATGATTAGATTTAAAATAAATTAAACATTAATTTCATGCTCTATGTCGAATCAGAATATTAGATGATGAAATGATTAAATTATACGAAAAATCTTGTACGAAAAGATTAGTTAATCTTGATCTATAGATATAAATTATTTAATTAGAAATTAAAGAAAAATGAAGGAGTTTAATTTATCTAATCATAAATATAATTTAGGGTTATAATTTGTATCAATTGCTCACATATTTGAAACACTAATGAGTCATATATAAAGAATGAGTTAAAGAAAGAAAAGATATTTAATCAAATATTTATATATTTTATTGTTACTTTTTAAAGTTTATTATATAATTACAAAATTTAGTAAATTTGAGTTTTTTTTTCGATAATTAGCCCTAACTTTTTAAATTTCTTGATAGTTATAATCCCATTCGGGGAGGTACCCGTGGTTTTCAGGGTGAAAGGTTTTGCTTAGATTGAAAAAGTAGAACGTTAAAAAATTTATCTATCAAAAAAAGGTTTGTAGCTGAAACTTATTCAATTTTGAGTTATATTTACAAAAAATGACATTTCATTTTCTCTATATCTTTAAATTTGAGCTTGGTTATATGGATAAGTTTGATATTCTGGTTGAGTTCGTCAAACATATGTTAGAGAATAAATGCTATTGTATATATATATATATATATATTTAGTAAAATGTATGATTTATTGATTTAACAAACTTGAGATTGAAACTTATTAAAATAATGATATAGATATTGAGTTTTAAATATTTGTACATATATTAAATTAAAAGGTAAAGATACAAATCTTTTTAGGAAAAGTCAATGATTAAAAAACTCAACCAATTCAACTATGAAAACCTTGAACTAATTAACTTTTTAGTTTAGTTTTTAATTTTTCAATTTAATTTACATTAATAATTTTTATTGTTAAAAGCTAATTATTTTTTAATTAATCGGTTGGTTTTGAAAATTAATCAATTATTTTAAATTAAAATAAGTCAATTATTTTTCATTTTTTATTCTCATTTTTTAATTAAACTTTAAATTTTTCAATAAGTAAGGACATTTTCTTTCAATTATATTTTAAAATTTTTAATTTTATTGAATCTTTAATTAATTTTATGACATTCTAATATTAATTGAACGTTTTAAATCTCTTACCAGTTTAACTTTCGATTTAGTTTTTTAAAAATTGAGAAAAATTACAACAAAAGTTATAAAATTTACTCAATTTTGAAATGCTAATTCAAACCTTAAACGTGCCACTAAATTGCTCTTTTATTTTTTTGCAAAATTTATGGGTCATTAGACTCTCAGTTAATAATACTGTCATATCAATAAATTCAGTAAATACATGGCTAAAAATTAAAAATTTTAAAAGTTAAAATTCTGAAACCCTGAAAAGTTAAAAGATTCCATCTCTATTCACTTATGGGCTGTTTGGTTCAAGAAATGGAACAGATAAAAAATAAAATAATTATTCTTAGGAATAGAAAAGACGAAGAATATAATAGATTACGTATTACTTTGTTTGGTTCAATAAATAGAATAGATAAGCAATTTTATGCAGTGTATTTAAATGCCAAACATACAAAAAATACAGATAACTAATAAAGGGCAACAAAAAAGATAGGGCAAGGATAGGGATGTTAATGGGTCGGGCCAGCAGCCCCAGCCTTGGCCATGGTGACCTGAGGGCCGGCTCGTGGCTTGTGCGGGCCAGGAAGGGCCAACCCATGGCCCGGTTCACCCATGGGTTGACCAGCCTGTGGCACATCCAACCCGTCATTTATTTTTTAAAATAAAAAATATTCAAAACGATGTCGTTTTGAAAATAACCAACGGGTCGAGCCGAGCCACTTTTAACATGCCTAGGCAAGGGCAACAAAAAAGGTAGGGCAATACAAAATAACATACGTACAGAATATGTCAATGATTAAGAATAAATGATAAGATAAAAATACATACTAGAAAAGACGTAGACAAGAGTATCTTCAACTAAGGCTATCACTGCCTTAATTACGCTAATGAGGAAACCAACTAGGCTAAACTAACTATGAGGTAAATACTAAGGAATAAAATGCAAAGGATAGGTTTAATATAACCTATAAGTACAAGAATGTTCTCTTGATGAGAGATTATTTACCTATATCTTAGTACACCAAAATTTTCTATTACAGGTCAAGTCTTTAGTAAGATCCTTCCTTTTTTCCTCTTACAATCTCTCATTATTATTTTCTCCTCTTCTTATTAGAGCTTTAGCGTGTCCGAATGTGTTCGACCAACCTAAGCCTTGTCTCTTTCTCAATTTGTTATTAATACCAGTAACCTTTAATTTGTTCTCCTTAGTATGAAAAATGAAACAATAAAAATAACAATAAATAAAAAGAAAGAAAAAATTAGAGCAAGAATACTTATTGAAATTGAGGCGGTGATGGTGCGGCTGATGAAATTTGGAGACACTCTATGCCATAAAAATCTAGCACTTCACTCCCTAAAAAATGAACATAAAAAAGAGAAATAACAAAGTTCCAACAAAGCAAACTAAAAATAAAAACAAAAAATAAAAATATCCCAATTTTTGGGTTGCCTCCCAAGTAGTACTTGTTTAACACCATTAGCTTAAAGTACTTTGCCTTCTGCCCTCAACCTGAGTCTATAATAAGTGGCTTGCTGCCAACATTTTCTCCATATGGTAGTTTAGTAGCTTATGCATAATCCAACAATTGCGAGATAGTGAGAAGGACATAATTGATAAAATTAAGAAATTCAACTAAGTTTAATAATATCCTTTTTGGTAACAAACTATCAATAACATATGATGAAACTCTTCGAATCCTCAATCTAATCCAACAATTTGTCTTGTAAGAAGGTGAATTGCTCTTTTTCTTTCTCAATCACTCTCGTCCCCTCTTTTGCTTTTGCTTCTTGAAAAGAGACTTCCTTATATTCTTCAAGCCCTATGTCCTCTGTCATCTGTTCTTCTTTCTTTTCTTGAACTGTAACTTTACTTGTGACTTCGACCTTTGTTTCCTCGTCATACTAAGGAGTTAATAGGCTCCAATAACATGATGTATCTGACCCAGTTTCTTCAGCTGGATAAACACTCTCTTGGAAGACACGATGGCTAGCTTCATTGTTGGCAAGATCTTCCATTGAAGATTTAAATGAAGAGTAATCGTTCGATGCATCAGTGTAAGAGTTACTCCATTCTAAATTAGTAGAATGCTCATAGTGTGTATTATAAGACCAGTTTCGTAAGCAATATGGAAGCTCGCGCATATAATCTGGTGCCTAACAAAGAAAATTGTCATGTTTACCCCCATAAATGTCACAACACAAGATGGACGTCGGTTGTGTTTCCATGCCACTTATAAGACTACTCACATTCCTTATTAACAATGCATTGGAAGGTTGTTCAACTTAAACCTTTGAGTTATGACGAGTAGAGGAGTGGTTCTTTATGAATTGATCAATTTTGGCTTCAATCCTCATTTTACTTTCCCAATTTGTCTCACTTGTCTAGTGATTGACCTATTTCGTGAGTTAGTCAATTAAGTAATAGCCACAAATGCACGACGTAGTTGTATTTAGTACATGCAAATACGGGTCGATCCAATGAAAACTATGAATACTAGTACTTACCCTTCCCCTATTATCTGGCCTAAGGATTGATTTTAGATTTTTAATAAAAAGAAAATTAAAACTAAAACAATTTAAGAAATAGGAAACGATAATGAATGTAAAGACAGTGGAATTCGCTCAAAAACTATCGTTATCAAAAATTAGTATCTGCTTTTGAATTCTCTTAAACTCTTAACAGATTGATCTTTTATCATGCAATTATTTTGTTGATGTACTGCACCGTAGAGACTCATATGGTTTGCTAATAGCTGACTTTGATTCTACTAATAGCTAATCCTAAGGTCTCTAAGCAAATCACTTAAGTTAAATCTTATAGGATTGCATTATCAATTTATGAGTCCCTCTATTAGGTTTGACCCTAATCCCTAACATTTATGTCATCCTATCTCTATTATTGCAATCAACTCCTAATTATTGTAGATCTATTTACACTAGGATTTCTCAATTTCTACGTATGATATCAAATTATGATATAATATTCTCGGGTTAGTAGAACATAAATAAAAGGCATAATCAGATCACAATATATTAAACAACCAATCACATTAATAAAAGAATAAAATAATGTCAAAGTATTAACATAAGTTTCATCTGACCTAACTACTAACTGGACATTTAGGTACATATTATCAATCACGAAATCAAACATACATTAAAAGAAAAACAAATAGAAAACAATGGATTTATAATTATAAACCTCCCTGATTGTCTTCTATGGAATGTTATTATAATGTAGAGAATTGATATTGTATTCCAATGAATTTTTTGATGTAATCTTCATGTTTTCTATGTCTCTGGACCAAAACCGTCTCTTGAGAACAACTCCACATCTGGAAATTGCCTCCCAAAGTCTCCTTTCTTCAATTGCCTCTAAAATGTTGCTTTTGTATGAAAATCTAGGTTTTTGATCAATGCATGGTCTTATGCACAGTCGTGCATCAGACAGTACATAATTGGAATTCGTTGGTTATTGCGAAAGCACACAACCACAAGAAAGTGCACGGTCACGATGCACGGCTGTACATTCCTTTAGATTGGTCAATTCTTCATTTTACGCCATGTTTTAGTCCAAATTACACTCCTTTAAGTCCATAAAGGCAATTGTCACCTGTAAACACACTTGGAGTGAATTAAATACCAAATATATGATAAAAGTATAAAATATCAAGCAAAATACATCAAATTTAAGTGTAAAAATATAGCTGAATATCTATCTATCAAATAACCCCAGACTTTGCTTATACTCAAGCAAACCATAATCAAAATTATAGATTTACAACATCAATCCATCTTCAATCTCAATCTATCCATTCATATTATACATCATCTTATCCTATTGAATCAAATTAACATACAGTTAGAGTCAAGTTGTCCTAAACTTAACTTCCTAAGCAATATTAATAGTAATCAGGTCAACAATCACATTGAAATCAAAAGCATATATCTTTACAGCTTCACCAAAAATTCACTCCATACACTTAGATGTTTAGGGTGAAAAGCATCGAAACTCTCGATCGATGTATAGTAAAATTCTTACCATATGCTTGCAATAAAATCACATCTCCACCACTTATATATAAACCAGAAACACCAATCCAAAGGTCTTCATGGTTGTAAAGAGGCTTAGGTATGGTATGATTGGGAAATAACAAGGGAAAATTTACTACACAATATGTTTCAAGACTTGTTTATAAATACACATAGGTCCCTTCAATGTAAATCCATTGTTACTATATATTTATTCATTTTCTTCCGTTTTTTATGTTTTCTTTCTTTTTTATTATTTTTTTCACAATAAACATTCAGTACCATAATTTAAGAAATATTGGACCTTTCACAAATTTCAAGTCTCAATAAGTAAAAAATGTAAATAACCTTTAAGGTTCAAAACAATAAACAAGTATTCAAAGAAAAATAAGGTAAAGGTTAATATGTGGGTTTAATCAATGAAAAAAACTAAGTCTCAACTTGGTTATTCCTAAAGGTTTTACGGTATGGTAATTTTCAAAGAAATAAGCTAAAACAAGTTGGTAAATCTAAATGCCTTAATCATGTCAATGCTTCTAATTTAACAAATATGGTCTTAATATGTATAATAAAAGCAAGTTCTAGAATTATCCTACTATGCAATGTAACAAACATATGAAAAAATAATAAGAGCTTTAAAAATTTTGCAAAATTGCTCTTTATGCTTAAAGCTCACCAAAAAAATGGGTATATATGTGTGTAAATAATATGTAATTTTCATTCAAGATAAAAATTTCAATGATTACTAAAAGTATGACTTAAAAAGCTAATTTCATTCTAACCATCATTCCTTCTCACACTAATTTAAGTCAATATTCAACAATAAAGTAAAGTATTAATGGACAAATTCAATTAATTCAAGACATCAATTAAAAAATTTATAATTAGAATTATAATAAGCTTGAAGAAAATAGTTAAAAAATTCAATAAACTATCCCCAAACTTAAAGTTGTACATTGTCCTCAGTGTACACAATATAAGCATTTATAAAAAAGTGAGAGGGTTTAGTGGTACTTTCCTAACTATGATGATTTCTCTGATTCTGATCCATCCAATATGAAACTAACATCCTTGTAAAATATAAAAGAAAAAGATAAAAAGAAACAAAAGAAATAACATAATAAAAAATAAAATCATATATTAATATGAAAGCAAAAACAAAATAATATAGAAATTGAATAAAATTAAAACTAACTCATAGGTTGACTCCTATGCAGTGCTTCTTTAACATCTTTAACTCGATGTGACCTATATGTTTAACATTATCCTTGATCAATAATTAGCGGCTTGCTTCCACTCTTTTCTCTAAAAAGTGATTTCATAGCTTGTAAACAAGTCTCATGTTGCAAGATAATCATAAGGACATAATTTATCAAATTATTAAATCTAATTTCAAGTAATAATGCCCTTTTTTAATGACAAAATGTTAATAAAAGGAGAGATAATGAAACTTAGGACTCATTACTTGGCTTGAACAGCTTATCTTCGAGAAAGTGGGAACCCTCCGTATTTAAGGTTATTACCAACATCTCGTCAGTAGTTTCCTTACTTGTTTATGCACCAGTTCTTCCTCAATCACCTCTGTCCACTCTTCTTCTTCTTCTTCTTCTTCTTCTTGGAAAAAGGCTTCCAGCTCATCTTCTTCAGTTATCTTCTACCGCTACTCTACTTTATCTTCTTGGATAGAGGCTTATTCATCACCATCTTCTTCAAGAAGCTTTTCTTGTAACATCTATCTAATCATGAAGCCAACTCTTTCCTTTTCTTCTCTCTCAAATTTGTGTCACTTAGCTTTCATATCAACGAGGAGTTCCATTAATTTATCTATAATACTTGCTTCCTCTTCCTCTTGTTCTTTTGAGAGCTTATTTTCACTACTAAGGGCGATTGTCATTCTAAATTCGTTTGGATCTGTTTCATTAGGACTAGGGCAAACTTCCTAGTTGTTCATTGGAAAATATCTCTACTAGCTAATCGATTTGATTCACCATGTTCTATATACAAGCCTCTCTTTCTTGATGCCTCATGTTTGAATCTTAAATAAACTAGGTCATCATATTTTTCAGAACAGTAATTATCTTCTCGCCTTCTTGAAAAGTATCTTCTTTCATGAAATTGACTGTTGTCTCTTCTTTATTCTGACACGGTTAAAAGCTCAAATTATACTCATCATATGTAGGTGAAGAAAATCTCTCTCCAAATTCATATTGACTAGCTACTCTCTTGGTAAGGAATTCCATTAGTTTATTTGCAATACTTTCTTTTTCTTCTGGAAGATCTTTTTGAATTATCTCTCCATTCACGAAGCTAATTTTTGTCTTTTCTTCACTCTCAAATTTGTGTTAGTCAACTTTTATTTTAGCAAGAATTTCCATTAATTTATCTTCCAGAGTTGGCTCATTAACTACAGGTGCTTAGTACCATAAATATCTAGCTAGAGCGTAATCATTCTATCCATAAATATAAGAATTGATCAACTCTGAATTGTAGTTATGTTTGTATAGGACACTTTGAGGTCGATTGTACATGCTCGATTGCTTCCATGTATAAGTAGGTGCTCGACATTGATGATTGTACTAAGAACTCCCACCAATGTCACTACACGACCTGAATATCAGTTGATATTCTAAAAACATGTGAGAAGACCTCACTCTCCCGTATGATGGTGTCATAGTTTGCGAAGGCATATTCTGGCTCCCACAAAAATGTCATTTGCTTTATCCTTCTATTGTGAGTTGTGGTTGTGACAATAAATTGTAATTCCTATAATAAACTATAAACTTAAGATCAAGTAGAGAAATTTAAGAGAAAATTAAATGAATAAGCCACAAATACAATAAGATATAATAAAAAAGAAAATAAATACAAAAAGCAAAATTAAAATAAAAGATAATAAAAAACATATTAAACAAAATAAAATAAAAATGACTAGAGTAATAGCATTCAAGCTTTCCTAATCTCAAATTCCTTAGTAATGGTGTCAAAAACTTCATTGACCTATTTCATGAGTTAATCAATTATATAATAACCACAAGTGCACTGTGTAGATGTAGCTATTATTAGTAAGTACAAGTCGATCCTTCGAAGACTATGAATACTATTGCTTACCCTTCCCCTATTATCTAGCCTAAGGATTGATTTTAGATTTTTAATAAAAAGAAAATAAAAACTAAAATAATTAAAGAAATAGAAAGAAAATGAAGGCAAAGACAGTGGAATTCACTCAAAAAACTATCATTATCAAAAATTAGTACCTAGGTTTAAATTCCCTTAAACCCTTAAAAGATCGATCTTTTATCATGCAATTGTTTTATTGATGTATTGGACCGTGGACACTCCTATGGTATATTAATAGTTGAACTTGAGTCTATTAACAACTAATCCTAAGGTCTCTAACAAAATTGCTCAGGTTAATTCTTATAGGATTGCGTTATCGATTTATAAGTCGCTCTATTAGGTTTGACCCTAATCTAGAAGATTTATGTCATCCGATCTCTAAGGTTGCAATTAACTCCTTCTAATTATGGTATATTTATTCACACTACGATTTCTCAATCTCTACGTATGAAATCAGATTATGATATAATATTCTTAGGTTATTAGATCACAAATAAAATGTGTAATCAGATCACAATATATCAAACAACCAATCGTATTAATAGAAGAATCAAATCATGTCAAAGTATTAACATAAGGTTCATCTAACCTAAATACTAACTACACGTTTAGTTACATATTATCAAACACAAATTCAAGCATACATCAAAAGAAAAACAAATAGAAAACAATAGGTTCATAATTCTAAATCTTCCTGATTGTCTTTTATAGAATGTTTTGTAATGTAGAGGCTTGATCTTGTATTCTAATGGATCCATCGATGAAATCTTCATGTTTTCTACTTCTCTGGACCAAAATCGCCTCTTGAGAATGACTCCACATCTAGAAATTGCCTCCCAAAGTCTCCTTTCTCAATTGCCTGTGAAATGTTGCTTTTATATAAACTCTAGGTTTTCGGTTATCACAAAAGTGCACGGCCACAGAAAGTGTATGATCATGATGCACTACCGTGCATTCCGTTAGATTTGTTGATTCTTTGTTTTACGTCGAGTTTTAATATGAATTCCTCTACTTTAATTCCATGAAAGCAATTATCACCTATAAACACGCTTGGAGCAAATTAAGTACAAAATATATGATAAAAGTATAAAATTTCAAGCGAAATACATCAAATATAGGTGTAAATATATAGTCAAATGTCCATCTATCATCTGGTAACTTGTCAAACCTAGAGCTGCAGATGTCCTTTATCTTATCTAACTTTGGCTTCAAAAAATTTGACTCCAAAGATCCAAACTGATCCTACTAGAAACTTGGTGGACCTTGGGCACTTATATTGTCGGCCACATTATTAATCCATAAATAATTTAAGTGGCACTGCCACCTAAGATTATATGTGTTATAATAATTCCCATCCATGTTGTAATGCCTTCATTGAGTTGGACGAAAAGGTTGGCAAGTTGCTCAGTTTAAAGTTGTTATAAATTTTTAATTAAGTTTTTTTATTCAAGTACCTACACTTACATAAGAAAATTATTAAATCCTTAAATCAAAGGAATTCAAATTGTATAAGATGCTAAATCATTCCTTGAAAAAGGCTCTAAAAACTTATTGAGCAAGTTTTATATAATAATAAAGCACTCTTAATAGCACAAGTATATCATATCTTGTAGTATTAAGGGTATCATTTATATGAGCACTATTAGACACCTAAACAAATTGAAGAAAATTTTGTCTAAGGTATTATGAATTAATTTGAATTAAAATAAATCACTGAAATTAAAACAAAACGTAAGACAAAACAATTAAGCAATAAATTTATTGAGCTGCCAATGAAATTGAGATTTATCAAAGTTAAAGACTTAGGAATTATTCTATCCTTATTTTGTTTCCCTTAATCTATTTGATTTAATTTATAACTAATTCAAGATATCATAAAGTTTTGATTGCTGTCTCTCAAGATCTAATCAAATAATGCTAATTGAATTCGATATTTATAGAGTTGTAATCTCTCGATTCACATAACTACTCCTAACTTATTCAATTAGATATGAAGCTATCCTGTCGATAATTAATTTCATGATTAAGATCTCTCTTTAATTGTGCGTTAATCTAATAATTGTAGGTCTATTAAGTTACCTACTCTCCTTGCAAACCTTAACACTAATGACTTGATCCACTCTCTCGATTTGTTATGCATGAAAATTATCATAAACAATCATCAATGTATTGAATTCAACAAGAAATAAGGTTCACAAAATAATTTCAGAATAATACCTAATGGGGATCTAGAAAACCATAATTATGTTAATCATCTTAGAATCCAAATATACATTCAAGACAATAAAAGAAATAAAGGAAAAAGAAAGAAAAACCAGTTGAAGTCTTGATCTGGAAATTTGGAATTGCTCTAAAGCTCTTATTGATGTCTTCTCTTGGTCATTGATAGGTTTAAATTATACTATGTTTTGATAAATATTTAGGTGTGCTTTTGAGTATCTCTTAGATAATTATCATATATATAGGCTTAGAATTATGTTATTATTAGTTTTTGTTTATATTCTAAGTGTTTGAGTGGTTTTGGATCTTAATTTTATGTTTCAAGAGGTGTGATATGTATTTGAGTATATGGAAACAAGAAATTGAAGAAAAGAGAAGAATTTGACATATGGACGCAGTTCACGATCGTAACTTGCTTGTCACGATCATGATAGAGTGCGCAGGCAATAATTCCAACGAATTTCAACTTTTCTAGCACATGACTCTTTTTGTAATTTTAACATTTTAGGGCTTTTTTTAGATTCAAATGAAGTGGGCAAACCCTAGAAAGAACCCTAAAAAGGTTAACGATTAACAAATAAACCATCATTCGAAGAAAGATCTTGTGTGAGAACTTAGTTATTTGATAGATCACGTCAAAACTAAATGAAATTGTTAGGGAAAAAGTTGTGAATTGAGAGATTGCAATTCTAGAATTTTCAGATTCAATTAGGGTTAATTGGTTAGGTTTTGAGAAAGAGTATTCAATCCCTTACAATTGAGTCAAGAACGGTTAAAGGAACAAAATAACGATAAAATAAATCCTAAACTTCATCCTTGATTTTCCTCACATATTTTTGGTAGCTCATTTGTTATTTGATTATTTGCTTGATTTAATTGTTTTAATTTTCTATTATTATTTTATTAAAATCATCTTTTATCTCCATAGACAAAGTTAATTTCATTTAGTTTTAACTTTTTCCTCATGGGATCGACACCTTTGATACTACAAGTTATGATCCGTATAATTGCAAATATTGGGGGTTTTATTAGAGGTAAAACTTGCTCAACAAGTTTTTGACGCTGTTGCCAGGGAATTAGTTTAGGACTTTTTGAATTCTTTTGCTTTAAGGAATTATTTCCCTTTCTCGTAATTGTGGTACCCAATCACAAATTGAAAAAAAGAAGAAGGAAGTTTAGTCACAAAGTAGAAGACACATCAATTTGGACATCACAAGGCAACAATGAAGAATTCTAAAAGTTAAA
>JANIIA010470956.1:0-17672 GCA_027478495.1 Erythroxylum alaternifolium | reverse complement strand
GTAAGGCTGCGTACTATCAGACCTCCTCAGACCCCGCTTCATTGCGGGATTTCAAACTGAGTGATGATGATGATGATTAACCACATTATAGATAACATACTATAACATAATTAACAACTTTACAAAATTAAAAAAAACTTATGATATGACTAGTAATGTGATATTATCTTAAAGTAACCTAATGACGCAAAACTAGACGATGAAATACTAGAGGAGACGCAAGAGAAGATCAAAGAGTCTAGGTAAATAATATCTTGTTACATGGTAAAGAAAATTAGAAATCGTTGTTCATATAGAAAGTGCAGTGCATATATATAACTCAAAGTATAAAGTTTCAAAATAAGCTTTGCAAGATATGGCTCTGATCTTGATGAATTGATGTTGCATCACATAGAGGGCACATTACTAATAAATTTTCCTCCAATGTCACCTATAGAACCCTTGCCCCACCTCCCTGTCGGGATTCCACCAAGACCGTTGGCTCCTTTTGCTGCAAGGTCGACCACGTTGGTAGTAGCTGCCGCTGCCACCTCCACCTTCACCACCCCACTGCCGTCAAACTCATTCCAGGCAGCCTGAATCGAACTCGTAAGCTTGTCGAGTTTGTGCTCTCTCACAGCCACCGTTCTCTTAAACAGATTTACTTCCTTCATTAAGCGAGACACCGAGCTCTTCAAGCTCTCCATTTCCTTGTTCCTTTGACCCACCATTTCCCTGAGCTGGTTTATTTCCTCATCTCGCTTTCCCACCATCTTCTTGAGGCGATCAATGTCCTTGATCACTTGAGCATCATATGATGACGATCTTGCTACGAGCACTTCATCAAGCTGCAGATGATTTGACTTCTCCTCCCCAAACCAAAAAGCCACTTGCCTCCCAAAAACCTGGAAGCATTTTCAATTACACATCACTTAGCCAGCCACCCAAATCATAAGACAATAAAGCAGACGCAGACACTTGCACATGTGCATCTATACCTTGTTGTAATTGTCAGAAGTCATGTTTAAGGACAAAACCTCGAAGAACAAATGGATCACTGTTCAGGGTAGCAAGAGTATTGATAATCAGCTAGGTCATGTTATATATACACTACACACAGAGAGACACCGATAAGACAGATGGGGGAGAGAACTGAGAAGGAGACGTTGCAGGTACTTTGAAGATTCAGGGAGGGTATTTCTTATTAATGTAACCATATCAATAGGTGTGAAAACATGTTGGTTCCAGTTTGTTGCGTAAGAAATTTTAATAATCATATCGCCGTCCAATTGCACTTATGAATTAAGGGAAATTAATGATAGGACACTCCCTTAATCAAGATTGACAACAACATTCAAACATGGTTCATTATTTTATAATAATGATACGTAAATTTTCTATTGACGAAAGCAGATCAACTAATGCTCCAAACCAAATTCAAGTTATCTTACGTTCAAATCATTTCTTCATCCATGGTTATTAGCGTCAATTCGCATGAAATATCTACAATGGATGCCATGTCATTGATTACGTCGAAAAAGTTGCCTGTTGGATTAGATAAGTTTTGATTGGGTTGAATCGAAGTTAAAATTAACATGTTAGATTAAAACTAGGCTAAAGGTTAAGGTTAAGTCTAAGAGTCTAACTTGAAATTCAATATAAATGATTTAGACATTCTTATTAAAATAATGTCGTTTTAATTTAAAGTTTTAATATAATATTGTTTGAAAAGGAATTATTAAAACAAAGTCGTCTGAAACATAATCACTATAAACTGTTTAAATAAATTTTTTGTCGAAGTCTCACATCTTAAAAGATCAAACCGATTCGGTGAGACATAGATAGTTTAACTTTAGCCATTGCCAAACCTACAACTCTATCACGTTGATATATTAAGTTAACTGAACAAATATCCTAAGTAGGACAACATAAACTGATGCTATAATTGATATTTCTACTTACATAAATATTATTAACAAAAACTTCCTTCTATTAATTAAGGGTATAATGGAAAATACTAAAATACCATGAGGTTATTATTAGAAGGTAAAATTTTTACTGCATAAGCAGTTTCCTACCGCAGTCCTCTTTCTGCCTATCTATTTTTGAAATGGCACTGCAGTTTTTTCCAACCTGTGATTGTCGGCCGCAAATCCAAACGTATGACTACATTTAAAAACTGCGGTGAATAAGTACTTATCTCTACAGCACCATAGATCCAAACATAACCGGAGTGTAATGCGTGTTTGGGTTGTATTGCTCCTTTTTCGCTTATCTTGTGTTATTCAGAAATAGCTTCTTAATTAATTAGAAATGAAGCTACTTATTATTGTAAGTTCTCAAATTTTATGAATCAATATTGTTGCGTTGATCCATCGTCAAAAACGAAAAAAGAAATTGTTGCGTTGATCCAGTGTGAATCGATGAACCATGATTATTCCTTGTGATGTGTTTGGTGACTTTGGTCAACTTGCTGTCAGATAAACTTAACGCGGGTTCCGACACAGAATAAAGGTCCAAATCCAATGGGTCCATAGACTCCTCCGAGTGGAAGTCCTCAGGACCACCGACTTTTTCGCTAAAGTTAAAAATCGAACATCTTTTTTTTGGGGAGAAAGAACGGAGTAGTTGTGGAATATGAATGGAGTAGAATCCTTAGTCAATTTTTACGCCAGAAAGGTTAGAATTTTCCAACTTCTCTCCTTTCCTTTTACTTTTCTTATACTTACCACGGCAGTAGACCAAGTTTACAAGTCAGTCAACCATTAAAAATAAAGTAAAATATCTACCGAAAAGAAGGATCTTTATCATCTTTATATAAAGTTATTTTTAACGTCATATAAAATATTTTTATTTTTAAATTTTCAATATTTCTTTTTGAAATGACTTTTCTCATATTAAAATAGCTCTTTTCATTTGAGTTATTCCATGTAGTACATTTATTAGATCAAAATGCATAAATCGATATTTGTTGGATTCTAAATGCATACACATAACATTTATTATATCTAGATGCATAAATCTTTAGGCTGACCTCTCACTTATTCTATCACAAAGATACAACTTCATATGATAAATCTTTATAAAAGGATGTTAAATACTAAATTATTCCCTAATCATTACATGTTTTGATAAGAAACTCTTTAAAAACTAATTAATTAAATTGTAATAAGATAATATCTTTAGTTTTTTTGTTTTTGTTTGGTTAATTAACGAATCATTTGATTTCAGTTCTATTTTTTTGTTGTAATTTTTAGTTTTCGTTTTCTCTTTTCAGTACCTGTTTTTCTTTCAAAGGATATATTTAAAGATGTAAAAATTATAGTAAAGACGACATGATGAGATACATAGTATTTTTCTATCGATGTTAGGTTACACTACGGTTCCTTTTTTAGCCCCTTTTTATTCTCAGTATGATTGATGGGCTCACTGAAAATATTAAAGAGGATGTGCCTTGTGTATGTTATTTGTAGATGACATTATTTTAGTGAATGAGACAAAAGAAGACGTCAATATTAAGCTTAAACATTGGAAGGATACACTAGAGTCGAAGAATTTTAGATTGAATAATATTAAGACAAAGTACGTACAGTGTAAATTTTCGGAGCATAAGTGGCTACCTATGTGGAGGTGAAGATTGGCCTAGAAGTTATACCATAAAAAAAGTGTTTTAAGTATTTAAGATTTAGTTATACAAAAGGAGTGTTTTAAGTATTTAGAATCTATCATCCAAAGCAATGGAGAGATTGATGAAGACATAGTTTACTATATTAGATCATAGTGACTTAAATGGAGAAGTGCATCAAGAGTTTTATGTGACAAGAAGATACTACTCAAGCTTAAAGTTAAATTTTATCATTTCGTGATTAGGCTAATCATGCTCTATAGGGTAAAGTGTTGACTCATCAAATAGGTGCATAGTCATCGTGACGGAGATAAGGATGCTAAATTAGATGTGCAACCTTAATAGAAGAGATAAGGCTAGGAATGTAATGATGGCTAATATTATTGAAAAATTAAGAGAGACAAGACTTAGATGGTTTAGACATGTTAAGAGGAGACATTCAAACACTTTAATGAAAAGATGCAAGAAGATTATATTTAGAGACTATAAAAGAAAAAAAAGAAGGCATAAGAAAATTTGAGAGGAAGTGATCAAGAATAATATGACACTGGTGGAGCTTACTAAGGATATGGGATATAATAGCAAACTTTGACATTCTAGGATAAAGATAAAGAATCTCTCGTAAAAAGATCCTTGTTGTTCTCATAATTTACTTATTAAGTTTTTTTTCTCATGTGGATTATTCAAAATAGCCTTTCTACTATTTAGGAATAAAACTGCGTATTACTAGACCTCCTTAGATCCTACGTATTAGCAAAAATTTTACTGGATTGTTGTTGTTGTTGTTGTTGTTTCTTTCAAATAAAAACAAAAAGCTATTGGTTTTAATGTCAATATAGTTATATTTTTAACATGGATAATAATTATACATTATATATAATTTAAATATAAATTATTTTAATCTCTTATATAATATTTATTAATAAATTATTAATAATTTTTTATTTTAATAAATAATTTAAATTTAAATTTTATTTATAAGTTAATATTTTTAAATATATTTCAATTATTAAATTAAATTTTATTTGAAGTTTATATATTTTGAAGATATTTTAAATTTTTTTATTCAATTTAATTACAAACATTAAATAAAATTATTAGGTAGAATAAAATTATTCATAATGTTTATTAATGGTTAAATTTAATTTATTTTATTATTCATAATTTTATTAATAATTGATATATTAAATAATTAAATAATATATATTTAGATTATGAAAAAATAGAATAAGAAAACAAAACCACTTTTTATTATTTTTATAATTTTTAAAAATTGGAAGAAATCAAGACAAAAAAATAGAAACCAAAATTTCAAATAAAGAGACTTTTTTCCTAACAAAAACAAAAATAAAAATAAAAATAGAAATCATCAGTCCTAACTTATCTACTCAAAAGACACAAAAACATTTTAAGAAACCTAGCTAGAACCTCTAATTGAAGCAAATAAATTTTTGTTGAGCCTCCATAATGGAATTAGAGATATGAATCTTCACTTTTACACTGGTGTTAGCCGTTAGGTTTGGCAACATTTGTAGTAGAAAAAAGGAGTATAAAAAAGTCAGAATGTCAAACCATACATACCATAGCCACCAAATGGATTTGAAAAAAAAAAAAACTGATCGGGAGATGACTATTTATTTAGTTCTCCTCCTCTCTCAATCCCTCTTTTCTTAGTTCTTAATTATTGAACTATATCTCATGTCGAATGGCCATGAATCCCTGAACCAGTTAAAGATTCCTGATCTTTAATTAAATCACGTCCTGACATTTCCACATTTTTCTTGGCTGATAAGGTAGAACTCTGTTCCTACATGCACTGTGGTTTTTCCATAGTTTATGTCTTTTATTGACATTCTGAAATGTATCTAAAGTTCAGGAAAGTTTGGCTTTTGGAGTCCTTTGTCTAATTATTTTTTCTGATTTCTGGCGTTTTTTCAGCTTATGCAACTATGAGAACTGGGAGTGAAATGGAAGTAAAAACGTGTTTGACGACGAAGTTGAAGTTGATGATATTGAACTTGGAAATTATCAACAATCAAGTAAGGCTTTCATGAAAGCTTATGCCTTTTTATCATAAATCTTGTTGATTTCAAGGACCCTGTGTGGCTTATCATTAACTTAAAAAACTGAAGACAATTTTGTTGACAGATGAGGCTAAAACAGGTAGCCGAAGATTCCAAGAAGAAAAGAGAAAAGCTCGATCACCACCGAACAGGTACGTCGATGTCAAGATCAATTCATAATTTAATTACATAAAGTAAGGGAAGATTTGATTGGATAGTACTGTACAAAATGGATTGATTTCTCTTATTATATACACATTATTATAAATAAAGAAAAAATTAAAAATATTATTTTACTTTCCACGTAAAATTTTATTTTTCATGATTATACAAGATATTTTCTCTTATTGTTATTATCTTAAGTATTTTCTCGTTACAAGTCAAAGAATAATTATTAACACACACTTATTCAATATTTAGCATTAATAATTAAAATAAAAGTAATAATTAAAATTGTCCATATAAATAGAATATTTTAAGAACAACTAAAGATTGTTGTGAAAATTGACCGAATTAGAACAAATTCGCAGCTAAATACGATTTAAGGAATAGTGATAGAAAAATTGATGCACAAATTTTACGTGAAAAATCCTTCAAACAAATTAAGGTAAAAACCACAAATAAGAAGAAGAAACTTCACTATAAAAATTTTAAGAGTTACAACCTCTTTCTACTTTACAAGGAGAAACACTAACTCTTTCAAGAAATAGGAATAACAATCTCTAAATTGTGGGGATTTAACTGAGGAAGAGAAAATTTGGTTGATTTAAAATTGTTGTCCATATGCAATTTTCTTCCCTTCCTTTTTGACTTTGACAAGTTGGCAACAACAATCTCTCACTTGAAGATTTGATTGACAAATCTTCAAGTCAATCAAATCTTTGTATCTTTCTTTCTTCCTTGCCATTTACATGTTGCTTATGTCTCCATTAGGCCACAAGAGGATTGACACCAAATAAATTTGTTAGTGTCGATCGTTTTTGTCATAAAATCTGTGATGTTGTCTTTGGTATGAATCTTCCACATATCCATAGTTCTTTCTTCCACTTTCTCACGAACAAAGTGATATTGAACTTGTATATGCTTTGTTTTTAAATGAAAAGCTGGATTCCTTGCAAGGTGCAAGGTACTTTGATTGTCACAAAATAGAGAAATCTTCTTTTGCTTGTGCCCAAGATCCTCTCGTACCATTTTCAACCATACTGCTTCTTTGTTAGCTTTTATAGCTACTACATATTCTGTTTCTATTATTAACATAGCTATGACTGACTGTAGTTTTGAGACCCAGCTTACAACCTTGCCAACTAATGTAAACACATAGCTTGTGGTGGATTTGCTGCCATTAAGATCACCTGCATAGTCAATAAAGTCTAGTCTCTCATAACACAATGCAACATTTGAAGTCCCTTTAACGTATCTAAGGATCCTATTTATAGCATTTCAATGCTCTTTGCCAGGATTTGTCATGTACCAATTCACTACTCCAACTACATGTGCAGTGTCTAATCTTGTACAAATTGTAACAAACATTAAGCTTCTCACTTCTGATGCATATGGTACTTGAGACATCTCTATCCCCTCATCTCCACTGCTAGGACTTATGTTGGAGGAAAAGTTGAAGTTAATAGGAAATGGGGTAAAATTGGCTTACAATCTTACACTTTGAAATGTCGCAAGATCTTCTTCAAATAATTCTTCTGAGAAAGCCAAATCTTCTTATTACTTATATCTTAGTGAATTTGCATCCCTAGAATCTTGTTTGCTAGTCCCAAGTCCTTCATTTTAAATTCCCTAGCTAACTAAGCCTTCAATTTTATAATACGATTTTTGTTGGAGCTTGTCACCAACATATCGACTATATACAACAGCAAGATAGTGGAGTCATTTTCACCAAACCTTTTGAAATATGCACAATGGTCTACATTTAGTCATCTGTATCCAAGGCTCATAATGAAGGAATCAAATCTCTTGTAATAATATCCTGGCGCCAACTTTAGATCGTATAGAGATTTGTTCAACTTACAAACTAAGTTTTCCTTTCATGCTTCTTCAAATCATCCCAGTTGGAACATATAAATCTCTTCTTTAAGATCTTCATGAAGAAAAGCCATCTTTGCTTCTAATTGCTCTAGATGAAAGTCAAACCTAGCATATATTTTCAGGACTACTCGAACTGCAGTAAGTCGAACCATAGGGGAAAAGATTTCATTGAAGTTAATCCCTTCTTTTTGAGCATATCCTTTTACCACCAATTTTGCACAATACCACTCCACCTAATCATCGTCATTTCGCTTGATCTTATAAACCCATTTGTTGCCAATGGCCTTCCTTCCTTGTGGTAGTGACACAAGTTTCCAAGTTTTATTCTTATGAAGAGCTTCAATTTCTTCCTATATTGTTGTCATCCATTAAGATGCATCTGAATTGTTCATTGCCTCCCCAAGAGTTAATGGCACCTCATCCTCAGTTAAAAGACAATATGTAACATTGTTCTCCATAATATAGTATGAATGTCAACCTAGTCGTCTTTTTGGCAATTTGATCAATGAGTGTCTAGAGCTTCAAATTCTATTGGTTCTTGTACCTCGTGCTCTGGTGTTGTTTCAGAAGAATCCGTCTGAGATTCCTTTTCTACTTGAACAATAGTCTTTGAATCTTCCTTTGATGTGTTATCATCTTCTCCTTTCTTTTGTAGCTCATATACAAAGATTACATTCCTGCTGATGACAACCTTATAGGCAGTGGGATCCGACAGGCGATACCCCTTTACTCCATCAGCATACCCTAAGATAAGCATTTCTTTGATTTTGAATCTAACTTTGTAGTTTCTTGGGGATTGTACATCACATACAGAAGATTTCCGAATATATAGAGATTTGAATAATCGACTGGCTTACCAGTCCACATCTCCATCGATATCTTCAACTCAATTGCAATTGATAAGGCCGATTTACCACATAACAAGCAGCACTAACTGCTTCTGCCCAGAAAGTATTGTCTAAGCTTACAGTTGCCAACATAGCTCTGGTTCTCTTTAACAAAGTTCTATTTATCCACTCTGCCACTCTATTTTGCTGAGGAGTGTATACCGATGTGAACTGTCTTTTGATGCCTTCTTGCTTACATAATTGATCAAATTCATTGCTATTGTATTCTCCTTTATTATCTATCTTTAGACACTTGATCTTTCTACTTGCGCTTTGTAAACTTTGAAGACTGGAAACACATTTGCCTTTCTCTTGATTGGCCACACCTACCATCTCCTAGAATAACCATCAATGAAGGACACAAAGTACTTTGATCCTCCTAAGAACATTACTGGTGCTTGCCATACATCATAGTGAACCAATTCTAGAACTGATTAGCTTTTAGAATTTGATGTGATGAATTTCAGTCGGTCCTACTTGTTTGTAACATAATGCTCACAAAAAGGCAGAGATCCTTTTGTGAGCCCTGAAAGTAGCTTTTGTTTAGCAATAATCTTCATTCCCTTTTCAAACATATGTCCAAGTTAATTTTTGATACCATATCATTGCACTAAAACATCCTGAAATAATTGATCTTTCTACCTCTTGCAAAGTTTCTCCCGTTAGCAAATACAAATTTGCGGCTACATTTTCTCCCTTTATAAGTACAAGCGCACCTTGAATTATTTTCATTATCTTGTTTTCAATTTCAACCTTGCAACTAAGATCATATAGTTGTCTTAAAGACAACAAGTTCTTCTTCAGGCTCTCTAGATGTTGCACTCCTTGGATGATATGAATTGTACCATCATATGGCTTCAAGTTGATGGTTCATACACTAATGATCTTTAAAGCATGAACATTACAACTGTCATAGATCCTTCTGAGATAAGTTCACAATTATAAAACCATTGCCTTCGAGAGGTCATGTGAAAAGTAGCTCCTGAGTCCAAAAGCCATACGTCGTCAAATCTTTTTCTCCTTTCAATTGCTATCACTACCTCACAACACAGGACATTACCTATATATGAAGTACTTGCCACGTTTCTTTGAGGATTGGAATTTATCTCATTCTGACAATCCTTCTTTATGTGGCCTTTTTTGCCATAATTGTAGCATCTTAAATTTTTCTTACTTCTTGATTTTCCCTTACTATGATTGTATTTCTCACGTTAGCCACGTTTCGTTGATCTTCCTCTCATCATCATCAATGCCTTCGTTTGTTGTGAAGTTGCGTACATGTCTTCCTTATTCTTGAGCTGATTTTCTTCTTCAATAATAGTTATCGCAAAATCATCGACGACTAGGTGGTCCTCACGAACATTATCTGTTAAATATGAATATGGTAGAATTTGAAGTAGAAATTTGGCACATTCTTGATACTCTATTTTATGAGCCAGTGATGAGTTGGGAAAATAGAGTATTCAAGGTGTTTATGTGCTCTTTCACTAAAGTGGATTTTGACATCTAAAGAGTGTACAATTTTCTCTTAAGGAAAATCTTGTTATGGAGTGACTTGGCTAGTGAGATGATCCCAGATCTCCTTTGCTGTCTTCTTCTCCTCTATGTGTGACAACACCCCATCTACTCAAATGAAGGTTTTTGAACTTTTGCAACACTGCACTATCATTTCTAGAAATAACCAAATCATCAACATATACCAGTATATTCATTTGGATATCATGTTCATAAATTATACACAGGGAATAATCTGAAGAAGATTGCCAAAAACAATAATTTTTCAGTGCAACATTTAATTTTGCAAACCAAAATTAAGGCACCTGATAGGCATGTCAATGGCCATCCCGGCTCGTGGCCCGGGCTATAGCCCTCCATTTATTTTTAAAGCAAAAAATTTCAAAATGACGTCGTTTAAAAAAATGAGTGGGTCACAAGCCAGGCTGGGCCTACCATGGTCAACCCGTGGCCTGTCCAACCCTGGCCAAAAACAGATCAGGTGGGTTAGGCCATTATTGCCAAATCTAGCACCTGACAAAGGCTATAAAGAGACGTCTTTAAGCAACATACCTTGGTTGGGCCTTTATGACTTAAAACCAGGAGGGAGCTTCATGTAAACTTCCTCTTCCATATTTTCATGCAAGAATGCATTATGAACATGCATTTGATGTAATTTCCAAACCTTAAGCAGTGAGAACCACTAAGAAGATTTGGACTATGACCATCTATGTTATTGAGGCAAACGTCTCATTGTAGTGTAGTTCTTCCACCTAATTGTTGCCAAGAATTACTAAACAAACCTTATAGGGTTTAATAGTACCATATGCATTGTATTTGATCTTATAGATTCATTTGCATCCAATAGTTAGTTTGTATGGAGGATAAGTCTTCTATAACCACGTCTTAGTACTGTTGAGAGCTTGCATCTCTTTTTGCATTGCCTTCCTCCATTTTTCATCTTTTATTGTTTATAAAAAACAACTAGGTTCATGTCCTGCAATTACACCTGCGAAAAAATGACGGTGATGCAAAAAAAAATGTCACGATTAACATAATATGCTATAGGAAAGGGTGTACCTAAGGACAATTTTTTAGGAGCCTAACTCTTTAAGGGACTTAAACGCGCAATATTGATAACATAATCTCTCAATTAAACAAAGACACTTTTTGTTGGTTTATGCCTTTGCAACCAATTTATATTGGTTGTAAATTTATTTGTATGACAATATTTTATTCAATAAAAGGCATTCTTTATCTTTGTGTATTCATTAATTATTTAATTATTAATTATAAAGATAAAATCCATGGAATAATTGTTATGCAATTAGAAATTATAATGCGATTATAATTATAAGATTTGAATTGCATTTGTGATATTATTCCAAAAATGTTCTTAGTCGTAGTTTCATCAAGATGAGGAATTAATGAAATGGTTAGACTAGAACATGTTTGTTTCTTTCTTATGAAGAAAGTAATTGATCTTATAGATTAAAGTGTAGAGAAACTTAAACAAACATATGGGTGCTTATTAGAAAATAAGTTCACTAAACTAACCCGATTATGAGAATCCCAAATAGAACATTACTTGTGTGTTTGTGGATTATCTCATTATGATGGTTGTATAATTGATCCTTAGACTTGAGATTACCAAAATTATCTCATGTAGGAATTACTATATTTTGATGCTACTTATGTTCTATTCTTGGAGTAGTTTAATTTGGTAGTTATTGGATATAGTATGAATTATATAGTGATAGTTGAGTAAATCAATAAAGAATTCGTTGTCCTAAAGTAATTAGGAAGAATATTCTGCTGTTCTTGATTAGTAATAATTTTAGGAATCTCTGGCCAGAGTAAATTGAAATTTGGAAAAGTAGTTTTAATTGAAATTTGGAAAAGTAGTTTTCGAATATCAATTATAAATCATTTACTAATTAGCAAAACAAAAATGATTGGATTATTTAGAGTAGACACGAATTCCATACTCTAAGTCCAATTGAAACTTTAGTTACCGAAAGGATTAATTTATACATCATAGACATGCATAGACAGGTTAAGTAAAACCACTTTGACATTCCTAATATTTGGGTGGTCATGACATATTGCTAGACATCAATCATGATCTCTGATTATAAATTGTTTAATTAGGGAATTAAAGATAAATTAAAAGTAGTTTTAATTTATCTAATTCTAATTATGAATTAGAATTATAATTTATAATTATGACCAACATATTAGGAACCTAATGAGTTATACATAAAAGGTCTATAAAGGAGAACTTGAAATCTAAATTAAGTTGGACTTAATTAAGAAGTTTTCGAAACTTTAAAAATCAATATATGATATTTGATCTTATAAGGACTAATTTGTAATTATGACTAAAGTTTGACTTTAGTTGTAATTTTGATAAAGTCTAAGGACATGAAAAATATGATTTTTCATATAAAAGGAAAAATTAGAGAATTTGGATACCGTTAGAGGCCGGACGATTGAACGGCTCGTGGATTGATAGATTCAAGATGGAAGGAAGAATTACAACAGGAAATTGAAAAGGTTAGTATGACTTTGTTAATTTCTTATTTTATGTTTCTGATTAAATTCAATCTTACGTTTGATTTTCCAACAGTGGTATCAGTGCCACCTTTAACAAATTTAATTGTGATTCATAAGCTTGTGTTATTTTTGATATGTTTTAACTATGTAAAAGTTGCATATGTATTCGTTGAAATTGTTGTGATAATTTGGTTGTATTCTTTTCTGGTATTGTTCGAAAGTTCATGCTCTAATTTTTCTTGTTATGGAAATGTTTCATAAGTATGTCTCCAATCTATCCAGAATTGTTCAAGAAAGCCTCCGTTTTGTCTTTGGACATGAAATTGAAATATTTACTTTTCTGGAGACAATATGTTTTTATTCTTCATCATCCGGAAAGTGTTTATGGATATGGAAGGTTTTAATCTCTTAATTAACTGATGCTTTAGCTTGCGTTAACTGTTGCTGGAGATGTAAAATAATTACATGAGTTTCTGGAGAAGTAAAATGGTTAGATGGGTTTTAGGAAATTTAGGGATATGTTTTCTATGTTTTCTAGAAATGTTGAATACGATTCATATGTTTCTGGAAAATTCTTGTATTTGATCTTTATTGCGTTTTTTATTCTCTGGTGTGATGTTTCGAGAAGAACAAAAGATGAAAAGTTTCACTCTTTATTACTGTCTCTTCATATGCATAACTGAATGAGATAACGTTTCAGATGGCGTTATTTAAAGTCCACTCTCTACTCAAACCGTAACGTATGCTTCAAGCTTTATTTATGAACTGGAAACAGTTCCATGCTTCATGTTTACAGAGAATATTTACTGTCCATTAAATTCGAGTTTTATTGGGTTTTTGTTATTTTTCTGTTATTGTTCTAATATTCATCAATACCTTTTTCTCGACACTAATGATTCAATGAATGTGTCTGTTGATGGGTGTTTGTATTCATGTTCACTCAATGCCCTATTATCGAATCAAATGCTTCCATTATTTTTAATGTGTTTTTAGTGAAATTGACTTTTTTGGGCTTTAATGCGCTAGAAGAGAGACCACCAACAGCAAGTGTATCCTCTGCCGGTGGTTGGAGAACCACCACCTTCGATGGTGGTGGTTTCTCACTCTAGAGAGATTTTCTCTCTTGAGTTTTGTGTTTATAAAACCTTAAGTTCTTCGTACCTTTGGAGACATAGAGGTGAAGAATGGAGGTAGAACAAACAAAGGCCAAATAGCAGATCAGAAATCAACAGAAAAAGAAAAAAAAGACATAATCGTGGAAGAAGAAGGGGCACGTAGGTACACGCGCCAGCTACTTCACCGTTTTATTTTGTTTTGTTGTTTTTTTAATAAGATTAAGGTTTATTTATATATTATAAAAATAATTTAATTTAATTTTTCAAGAGTTGATTTGTTAAATTAAATATTTTTTAATTTGATTTTTCAAGAGTTGATTAATTAAATTAAATATTTTTTAATTTCATTTTAAGAGTTGATTAATTAAATTAAAAATTTTACAATTTAATTTTTCAAGAGTTGATTAATTAAATGAAATTTTAATTTAATTTAATTTTCAATAGCTGATTAGTTAAATTAAATATTTGTATTCATTTGTCATGTGTTAATTATTTAAATTAAATTTTTTAATTTTATATTTAGAATATTTTTATGTAATGAGATTATATTATTTAGAGTGAGACCTAATTTTTTAAATCCTTCTTTAAATACTAAGTACATGTTTAGAACACGAATAATGCCTTCCTTTGTTATAGGATTAAACCAAAATTTTGTTTAAGGTTAGGCTTATTGAGTAAACTCAAGGCCGTTTTAACTCGATAATGTTTAGTCTTATAACCGTGGGTTTTACTTAACTAAATTTATATGATTTGGATGAGCTAACTTATGATCATATTAATTTAGAGGCAAGGTTAGGAATCGTGTATTAGATATGTTGTTGGGCAAGAGTTGTCCCCGAACGGATCTAGGAATCACATAGGATGTGATTAGTAAAATGTTATCTACCTAATTTTAATTTAATTGGTTTGTTGAGTAAACTCTAGATCAACTAAATTAAAATGGGATCCTAGCCTACTAGGAAATTATGTGATAATTTCTTGAATTAATAGTGAGGGCTATTAATTTGTTTAAAACAGTGGGAGTAACCAAAATTTTAAAGGCCTTATTTATTTAGTTTTACGACATATACTAATTTTTTTTTAACAAATCAGTTGTTGAAAAATGAGCATGAACTTATCACTAAGGAGCATCATGGATGCAAAGAAATTGACTGGACCGAATTTTTTAGATTAGTTACCTTAAAATTGTTTTAAGGCAAGAAAAGAAATTATACATTCTTAACACTGAGCTTCCACTTGAACCTGCACTAGATGCTACCAATGAGGATTGGGACTATTATCAAAGTCATATTGATGACAATAAGCAAGTTACATATGTGATGTTAGCTAGCATGTCTCCCGAGCTTCAGAGGCAGCATGAAAATATGAATGCAAGGAAAATGTTCCTACACCTTCAAGAATTGTTTGCTACACAAAGTTCGGTGGAAAGGTTTGAGACTGCGAGAGCTCTGTTTCAATGTTGGATGGGTCATGGATCTTTAGTGGAACTTCATATTCTACAAATGATTGGCTATATTGAAAAATTAGGCCAATTAGGGTATGAATTGAACCTCAAGTTGAGCATTAATTTAGTGCTCCAATCTCTTGCCCCGAGTTTTTCAAAGTTTATTATGAATTTCCACTTGAACAAAAAGGAAGTGACTTTGGTTGAATTGCTTAACATGCTCAAGACCGCTGAGGGATGCCTTAAGAAGGAATCCAGTTATGTTCTTATTGTTGGTTCATCTTCTTCTAAGAATAAGGGTAAGACCCTTAAGAAGAAGAATAAGAACAAGAACAATAAGGCTTCTACTAAAGTAACAAAACCAGTAGGCGGTGTCAAGAACAAGAATGATAAGGGAATCTATTTCCATTTTAGCATAGCTAGACATTGGAAGAGGAACTAAAAAGCTTATCTTGCTAGCTTGAAGGAAAAGAAGTTAATTATAGCTTTAACTTTATGTTTGTTTATGATTGAAATCAATCTTTCTACTTCTGTTTCACAATCTTGGGTATTAGATACCAAATGTGGTTCTCACATTTGTAACAATTTGTAGGTACTGACAGACAGTAGAGCATTGAGAAAATGCAAAGTGGACTTACGAGTCGATAATGGAGCAAAAGTTGCTGCATTAGCTATAGGAACATGTAGTTTAACTTTTCCTTTTGGTCTTGTACTTGAGCTAAATAATTGTTATTACATTCCTATTATCACATGAAACATTATTTCTATTCCATGTTTAGACATGAATGGATTTGTCTTCATTATTAAGAATAGCAGTTGTTCTTTTTATAAATATGATGTTTATTATGGATTTGGTATTCTTAAAAATGGTTTGAATGAATTATATCTTCATAGACCAATTTTAAACATAAATAGTAAGAAAAGGAAATTAAGTGGCCAAAATCCATCTTATTTATGGCATTGTAGGTTAGTTTATGTTAATGAAACAAGAATTACTAAGTTACATAAAGAAGGATATTTAGATCCTTTCGATTATGAATCATATGAAACTTGTGAATCTTGTTTAATAGGTAAGATGACCAAACTACCCTTTAGTGAAAAGGGACAACGTGCTAATGAGTTGTTAAAGCTTATACATTTAGATGTATATGGCCCTATGTCTACTCAATCAAGAGGTGAATTTTCTTATTTCATAACATTTACAGATGACCATTTTAGATATGGCTATGTGTATTTAATGAAATACAAGTCTGAAGCATTTGAAATGTTCAAAGAATTTAGACTTGAAGTAGAGAAACAAACTGGTAAGAGTATTAAGACATTTAGATTTGATCGAGGTGGCAAGTACTTGGACCATGCGTTTCTTGGTTACTTGAAAGAGTGATTCTTTCACAATGGACTCCATTTGGAAGTCCACAACATAATGGGGTTTTTGAAAAGAGAAACCATACTTTATTAGATATGGTACGTTCCATGATGAGTAATGTAGTTCTTCTAGTTTCATTTTGGGGATATGCTCTTAAAACTGCTACTTACCTATTAAACAGAGTTCCGTCTAAATCAGTTGACAAAACTCCATATGAGATATAGACTGGTAAAAGACCAAGGTTATCACACTTGAAGATTTTGGGATGTGATGCTTATGTGAAGCGTGTAATGTCTGATAAGCTTAAAGTTAAATCAGATAAATGCATGTTCGTGGGATATCTAAAAGAAAGAGAATTTATTCTTAAAGAAAGTAGTGTGAGTGATGTGAAACTTAGAGAAGTTCTAAAACCACAAACACACATTTAGGTGGAATAAGAACCACAAGTTGATTCATTAGATGTACAACCAATGGTTCAAGAAACACATAGTCCGCGACGCTCTGGAAGGGTACGTCATCCTCCTATTAGATTAGATCTACATGTTGAAAAATGAAATGATAATGCTTCACTAATGAATGACGAATCTAATGATTTTAAGGAAGTAATGTCAGACATCGATTCTTTAAAATGGCAAGAAGCCATGAAATCTGAAATGGAATCCATATACACTAACCAAGTATAGACTTTGGTGGATGCACCTGAACGTATAGTACCTATTGGGTGTAAGTGGATTTTTAAGAGAAAAACTAACATGGATAGAAATGTATACACGTACAAAGCAATGCTGGTGGAAAAAGGTTATAGACAAAAAAAAGAGTTGATTTTGATGAAACTTTTTTGCCAGTAGCAATGCTTAAGTCCATAAGGATTTTATTTGTAACATCCCGTTTCCGTAAAACGGGTCGGACCAAGGAAACGGGTATATGAGAGATCAATCAGAGAAATTAGGAAAACGCATCTCATGCTCATGCATTTGTGAACAGTGATTGTTGCACATGAAAAATGTTTGTACATGCATTCATGATGTTTTCCCGGTATAAGTGTGAATAAATGGGGAATTTTGCAAAATATGTTTTGTGAGTGAAAAATTGAATCGGAGAGG
>JANIIA010470939.1:0-17675 GCA_027478495.1 Erythroxylum alaternifolium | reverse complement strand
TGTGCATTGCATCTTTGAATTATCAAGTATGATGCATTTGAATGTTATGTGTCATGCATTAACCTGTTCGATTGAGTTCTTGAACTTTATTGGTCAATGATCAAATTGCTAGAATAGATTTGAGAATACTTGAATTGGTAAGTACATATACATATATATGCTTGAATTTGTGCTAGTTACCGATGGCTGTAAATATATTAGACACTGAGCCGTGTAGCTCAACCCACTATTTTCCCTCCTCAGGTGCAGAACAAGACGACAGTTGATCCTTGCAAGGCATCGAAAAATCCACGATAGTTAGAGACTTTTATAGTAAGTTAGCGACTATTTTAGATAGCTTTACAGGCATATCAACATTGAGCATCACTTGTATTTTGTATTAAGCTTTGATATGTATGACGTTTTGTAAGTAAAGTTTGTTCGAACTTTTTAGATTAGTAATGAAATGAAGAATTGAAGTTTCTTGTGTATGATTATGTTTCGCTTGTGATTAAGTTTGGATGGTCAGATTTGAATGTATGTGTTTGTTTTGAATGTTTGAAGATTTTAGTTTGGATTTTGAATTCTGAGGGCTTCTCTGTGGCTAAGCCAAAGGTTTACCGCGGCGAACCTTTCCGAAGGTGACTTCGTGGCAGCGAAGAATGACTTCCGCCGCGGCGAACTTTTCCCAAAAGGTCTATGGAGATAACTTCATGGGTTTGCCATAGTGAACCTATATTTTACCACGCCGAACTCTCCTTTACTACCACGTTGAGATTTATTACGATTGCAATACTTTGCACCTTTCTTTCATACCACCCTCGCATGACAGTCCCGAATGATCAACATAGGTTTCGTCTTAAGACCCGGGCCAAATGTCTTTTGGTATCCGAATTGATAGCTAGGCTCTGAAAATGGGGTCCACCAATAATCCCTAATTGAAACCAAATTTCTAAATTTGCAATTTCTCAATTAACAAAAGAGCCCACGTTCCAATTAGTTTTTAGGCACTCTAATAGAAAATTGGATCCTCACAAGAGATTTCTCTTTTTATAATTACTAATTTGATTGTTTATGTGATCTGTTAGGTTGTTAACTCTCATTACCCAACCTAATCATGTTACTATCAATTCACTCTCTCAATTTGTTACTGAAGTATGAAAAAATGACAAACAATCGCATTACCGAAACACATTAACATCAAAATCAATCAAATCACCATTGATTCAAGAATTAACCCCAAAAGAGTTTAGAACACCCTTAAACAAATATTCATCATCCTCATATTCATCTCATACATTAAAAAAATAAATACAAAGAAGAAATGCGTAAGTTATCTTGGAAGGATGGCTACAGTGGCAGGCAGTAGTAGCTCCTCTTCTTCTCTCCTCTTCTCTCTTCCTTGACTTCTTTCCAAAAGTGGCAAAAATGGAGGCTCCTCTTTGATTAGGGTATCTTCTTTCCTTTTATAATTCTTTTGCCTTTTATGGTAAAAACTAGGTTTTACCCAAGCTAAAAAGTCCAAAACGACCCAAAAATTAGAAATGGAAGCAAATCTTCACGCCTATCTTGCACCTATCACAACTGTGGCAAGTATGTCATGATCTTGACCCTTGAAAATGAGATTTTGTCACTATCTTGGCCCATTCAGTCATGATCATGACACTAGGTTGGATCACTTATATCCCCACAATCGTACCCTGGCTTTTTTCCAAACTTTCTCTGACTTCCCTTGAACTTCTTCATCTGATCTCAAGCACTAACAAACATGTTAAAATTCCTCAAGTTCATAAAATTAAAGTCCAACAATATTCTCTAATCTATATAACACTCAAAAACAAAATCACATAATCACATTGACATAATTCTAAACCTAAACATGCACAAATCATCGAATCAACAACTAAAAAACCACTAAAACATAATGTAAACTATAACTGTCAATAATAGCCTTCAAGGACTTAAAGGAGAAGAATTCAGATAAAAACACGACATAAAATTAAGATTCAATGTACAGAAGGGATGCATAACCGTGTATCTACCTGTGCACTTTCGTAATATTTTGAGAATTCTAGTTATGCACAATCTAATGCAAAGTTGTGCAAGAGATCGTGCATCAATCAAAACCTTAGAATTCTATATTTAAAGAAGTGTATTCTAAAGCAAACATTAGGAGGCAATATCTAGATGTGAATATCGTTCTCTAGGGGTAATTTTGGTCCAAATGAGGGAAAACATGAAGATTTCATCGGAAGATCTATCGAAATACAAGATCAAGCCTCTATATTGCGAGAATATTGGATAGAAGACAAACATGGAGATTTAAAATTATGAATCCATTATTTTCAATCATCTTTCTTTCAGTATATATTTTATTTAATATTTGATAATATGTAACTAAACATCCAGTTAGTATTTAGGTTATATGAACCTTATGTTAATACTTTGATATGATTTGATCTATTGATGCAATTGGTTTGACTAATCATTGCGATCCAATTACTTATTTTATTTATGTTCTAGTAATCAAGAATATTAAACCATAATCTAATTTCAAATGTAGTGATTGAGAAATCCTAGGTTGAATAGATCCATGGTAATTGGAAGGCGTCGATTGAAACCTTAGAGATAGGATGACATAAATCTTCTAGATTAGGATCAAATGTAATAGAGGGATTCATAAAACAGTAACACCATCATATAAAATTTAACCTTAGTAATTTGGTTAAAAACCTTTGGATTCGTTGTTAGTAGACTCAAGGTTAGCTACTAGCATACCATAAAATTCTCCACGATCCAATAAATCAATAAAAAATTGTATAATAAAAAACATCAATCTGTTAAGGGTTTAGGGGATTCAAAACCTAAATACTAATTCTGATATTGATAATTTCCTAAGTGCTTCCTTAATTCTCTATTTAATTTTATTACATATTTTATTTTACTTGCCTTAGTTTTAGTTGTTTTCATTAAAAAACTAAAATCAATCCATATGTTAGATAATAAAAGGACGGTAATTATTAGTATCCATCATCTTCGTGGGATCGACCTGTACTTGCTAGTATTAGTTACAACTACACCGTGCACTTGCGGTTATTACATAATTGACCAACTCACAAAAAAGGTCAATCATATTCTTTAGGGGAAGGAATATTGGATATAATTTACTCCTTGTACAAGAGATCTTTAAAATTTATAAAAGGAGGAGAGAAGTTAAAGTGATTCTTTATGAAAATTAATCTTAACAAAGACTTTAACTCTATTACCTGTAGATTCATCGTTAATTCTCTAAGAACTTTTGATTTATGGGATAATTTATATTACAGATTAAAAAATGCACATGTACAACATCTTTTGACATACTAGTTAGTAAGGAACCTACACTATTCTTTGTTGAAGCCAAAGAGACAAGACAAGGTAATCTTTTATCCCCTTATCTATTTACAATTGATATGGAATTTTTGACTGTATTACTCTCTTTAAGAATCAAACATAAGTGAGGATTTAAATACCATTACATATGTAAAAATTAAAAGCTCTTAGACCTTGTATTTACTTATGAACTTCTATTATGATATGGTGTAAACCCTATATCAATTCAAAATCTAATATACGCAATGTCCTACATTAGCTCTATCTTAGGTCTAACCATAAACAAGAGAAAAAGTACCTCATATATTTTGGAAGAATCAATGAATCAAGTCACCAAATTTTAAGTAAAGGCTAAATTCCACCTTCTTGAGGGTCTTTTCCATTAAATAAGATTTTAATACAATTTATTTTTTAGTATGAATATACATACAATCAATGCAATAACAACTAAAATTTTAATGTAGGTAAGTATATTTATAGCTAATACACTCTACATAGTAAAATAAATTTTTGCCATCATCTCTGTAATTAAAGTTCATACTTTCTGCCCTTTATATTCCCCCTCAAATTGATGTTAGATGATAAAAAGCATCAACTTGTTAATAAGAAACTATTATTAGTACTTAGAGAGAGCTATAGTAAACATATTAGCAATCTAAAATGTAGTAACGATATGCAACAGAGAAATGAAATAGTTATTGTATTCTTTATAAGTAGAGTGATAATCCACCTTAATATGCTTAATAAATTTATGAAATATTGGCTTCGTAGTAATTTGAATCGAACTAGTATTATCCACGCGGAGTATAGTAGGGTCAATTTAAAGAAATCTAAGCTTACCCAATAATCCTCGAAGCTAAATGGTTGTAGAAGATGTATAAAATATCATATGATATCCAGACTCAATATAGGACTTAAACACTCAATCTTGCTTCTCACTTTTCTAAAAAACAAATGAGTTACCAAGAAATATACACCAACTATTCATTGAATGTCATGTTTTAGAGCAACTAGCTCCATCAGCATCACTATATGTAATTAAACAAAGAAGAGAGTTCATAGGGAAGAAAAGAGCTCAGACAGAAGTGCCTTACAAATAATGGACAATGCGACATACAACAAATAGGTGAAGGTATGTAGATGCTTGCATAAATTGGGTAAATTGTTGAACAACAAAGGAAATATCAAGAAAAAATAATAATCAAATAGTTCAAGCTCCCACACTAGTCTCTATATAAAAAAGGATTAGAGAAAAATCATTATTAATGTGATAGTATTTGATATTCACTTCTAAGGGAGAATCAATAGAATGAACATCTTGAAGACTAGATAAAAAAATAAACTCTCATATGTATTTGTGTTGGTGTAAAACTATACTAATAGAACTAGAATATGCCTAAAGGCCTAAAAGATATTGTAAAGGGCCTAAGTCATTCATTATAAAAATAATGTTAAAGACACTCTTAAAGTTAGGAAATCAATTAAGTATTAGTTCCTGTAATAAAAAGATCATCAACGTATACTAAAAGTAGGAAAATTCCTTTACTGGTCTTATAAAAGAACAAAAATGAATCATGTTGAATTTAGACAAAGTATAAGCTAAGTAAAGTAGAGTGAAACTTATTAAACCAAATATATGATGTTTGTTTTAAACTATAAAGTGACTGTTTTAGCTTGTAAACATCATAAGACATTGTAGAGAATAAGCTCGGTGTTGGAGTCATATAATTCTCTTCTTTAAGATCTCTATACAAAAAGGTATTATTAACATCCATTTGTCGTAATGACTAGCCCTTTGAATTAGTAACAAATAGAACAAGTCACATAGTTGTCAACTTTACAATTGCTGCAAATGTTTCTTTATAGTCTACCTTATACTCTTATCTATTACCAAGTGCTACCAAACTTATTTTATATCTTTCAAGCGTGCCATCAGAATGTAGCTTAATGTAATAAACCCACTTATAACCAATAGACTTAACACTAGTAGGATAGGTAACAATATCCCATATATGATTCTTTTAAAGAGCTTGAAGTTATTCTTACATAGCTTTTACCCATTATGCATATTTAGATTCCTTAGAATAAGAGGTAAAAACTATGGTATCAACTAAAATATTATAGAAATTATATTATCTAAAGGGATGGATAATATGGGTAAATCTTTAAAAAGCCACTAAAGAAGGTACTAGATCAGTGTTGGGAAGAATTTGTAATAAAGGGGCTGTATTTACTGATAGATGATTTTAGGTTTAAGACACTCAACTAATAGTGTGATATCATCAAAGCTAAGAACTAGGAAACCTTTGGAACGAGATATATGTTACTAAAAATAGTATTTATATTCAAATAAAATCAAAATTTTGGAGATATGCAAACAATTAGCAATAAGATCACAATATAAAAAACCTTTTTATGTAGTGTTATAACTCATAAAATCACATCTTACTGACTGTGGTGTGAACTTTTAGCACTCATAAGGAAAGTGAAAAAAGAAAACACATCCAAATGTATGTAACTTATAGTAATCAAATTGCTTACTGAAAAGACGGTAATAAAGGAATCAAAATTTAATTGTTAAGAAGGTAGCTGATTTATCAAATAAACTGCAGTGGACAAAGCTTCTAACTAAAATATAGCCAAAATTGAAGACTCTAAGATTAATGGTTAAACCATATCCAAAAAGTGTTGATTTTTTTCAGCCACTCTAGTCTATTGAGGAGTGTAAGGATATGCTCATTAAGATACATTTCTATTACAAAAATTCTTCAAAATCATATGAAATATATTCACCTCCATTATTGGATTGTAACACCTTAAGGAAAGTTGAAACTTATGTCTCAATATAAGCTAGAAAAGATTGGAAAGAAGTGAACACTTTAGTTTTGGAGTGTAAGAAATATATCTATGTGAAATGACTATAGTTATCACTGAATATCAGAAAATATTTATATTGCGCATGTAAAAGGACTAGAGTAATACCCCAAACATCATAGTGTATAATCTTAAAATATTTATTATCATACTAATCTAAATATGGAAATATAAGATTTTACCTTTCCTCAATTATCAAGTGGGATAATCAAAAGGTAATTGATTAGTAAAATACTAATCCTTATTTCCAAGAGAACCACACTTCATTAAATTTGACAAAATCACATCATTGGATGGCCTAATCATTTATTCCAAACTAAAAACTTATTTTCATCAACAACATAAGTCAATAAAAAAATTAGGAACAGTAAGTTGCAATGGAAGTAATCTTCCCACCTTAGGCCCCCTCATGATCACCTTTTCCGACTTTTGGTCCTACAAAAGACAATCATTATGAGAGAAATTCACATCATAATTACTATCCACCATTTGACTAGCATAAATTAAATTAGTAGACATCCCAAGAGAGATTAATATATGATGAAAAGAAGTTTCAATATCACCAATGGACATAATTAAAAGATTACTACCATTAACAACGAATATTTTACGTAACAATATATTGTCATTAATTATGTAAAAAATTAGATAAGCCAATCATTTGATTGGTTACTACAGAATTGAAAAACTAATAGTAAGAGACAATGTTACCTTAACCCTGGAGTCTAAGAGCAATGAATGCACTGAAAACTATTTGTTATACCATTTCTAGAGTAATATTAGACTTATTTATGCTAGTGCTTTTAGATCAAAACTAGTAATGTGGGAATCTTAAATAGTAGCTTGAAAGACTTGTGATTTCTAGTTTCCAAGACATTCAAGAAATTCCTTATAATGTGTCAATTTTGCTTAATTTCTTACCATAATTATAGGCAATATGCCTAAACTCTTTGCAACTATAGCATTTTATATGTCTTTTTCCTTGATTCCTCCTTTGAGCATCATAAATAACATTGGTAAACTCATATGTCTCTTCAAATCCACCTATGATATCTTATGTATCCATTCTCTATTCTTTACATAGAAATTAACTAAGATAGACATTCAAAGAAGGAACTAGATTTCTATTAAGTAATCTCGCCTTAGCAATCTAAAACTCTAGTCTTATTCTCATCAAAATTAATCTTGCCTTCTTTCTTTATAAACTACTTAACAGCTACCTAAGGCCTCATTAGATACTTTAAAGTAGATAATACCAAAATATATGCTCCAAAGATTAATAATTCCAAAATAATATTGCTTAACAGAGAGATTAACTTAATTAAAATTATTAATCTTAATTTTAAGTTGAAAACATCTTGTAGTATTATCTTAATGGTATATACACTTCAAATAATCCTATAAATCATTAAATATACCAAAAGAATGCAAATTGTTTACCAAGTGACCTTTAGTAAATGCTAAAATCTAAGAAATAATTTGATCATCCCCTATCTCCCATTGTTTAGGTTCCTTTTTATCTGTAGGAGTAGAAGAAGTCCTATCATGTGACTCTAGAGCTCCTTACTTTTCAAGAATATTTTAAACTGAAATTTGCATGCAAAATAATTTTTTCCTATAAACTTGATACCTAAAGTCTCTTTAAACATTCTCTAAAAAGAAAAAAGATTGAAAGATCTCAAAGCAAGATTTTCAACCATGATTTGATTAACTAAAGCATTTCAAAGAGAAGTTGTTGATCAAGAAATAATTAATCTAAATAAATAGGCCATAAAGATTTTAAAAATAGAAGCAAAATTGAAAGTTTTAGCTCTGATACCATAACAAAGTTTTTTAAAAAGGTTGAATGCACTCTTCTTAAGGAACTTATTAAATAAGAATTATCGTAAAACCTATTCTTAGTAAGAATATATGTATAGCTAATGCATTAACTACTAATATTATTCTATAGGAAAGAATAAATATAACTAATGCACTCTATATGGCAAAAAAAATGCTATAATCTTTGTAATTGAGGTTCATAATTTCTACCTTTGATATCAAACTAAACTATTCTTAGAGATATCCTAACTAATTATAGGTGAAATTCCATTCAAGTATCTAAAAACTCCCATCTTATGTAGCAGGATCAATTATAAAGATTGCTTACCTCTTTTCAATTCCATCAAGGGAAAAATCAACTGTTGGTTTATGTCATACAACCAATCAATTGGTTTTAGTTTAGTAATATAATTATTTAAAGAAATTCTTTATCTTACAAATATTTAAATGGACATGACAAAGTCCATGGGAAAAATATTCATTGTAAATGAAATTATTATAGGATTATAATTATAAAATTCATATTGTTTTTATGTATTATCCCTAAATATTTTCCTAGTCCTTTTTCTATTAAAACTAGCACATTTTATATTTTTCCTTATAAATGAAGTATTAGATCTCATAGAGGAGAATTTTAAACAAATGTTTGGGTGCTTATTAGAGAATAAGTTTAATGAAATGACCCCATACGAGAAATCAAATTGGAAGATTACTTGTACGTCTATGGAAATTCTCATTTTGATGATTGTATAAGTAATTTTTTGACTTAAGACCTCCAAATGATCTCATATAAGTATTGCTATGCTTTGATACTACTTATGACCTATTATAGTCAAGGGTAGATCAAACGATAGTCATTAGATATAGCTTAAGCTATATAGAGGTAGTTAAGTGATCAATATATGATTATTCACCCTAAATGGGAAAATGTTCCATTGTTCTTGATTAGTATTGATTTGAGAAAATAAAACTTTGAAAATTGTTCTTGATTAGTATTGATTTCAGAAAATAAAACTTTGAAATTAATTTTCAAATGTTATTAATATAATCAATTACTAATGATAGAGAATTAACATGATTAGACTCAAATAGAGTAGACATTATTTATTTGTTCTATGTATAATTGAAATATTATATGATGAAATGAATGAACTATAGTGAAAAGTCATGCACAGAAAGATTATTAAAAAATACTTAACATTCTTAAATATTTAGGTGGTCATGATGTGTTACTAGATGCCAATCTTGATCTATTAATATAAATTGTATAATTTTATAACTAAAAATAAATTAAAGGAGTTTAATCTATCTAATCCTAAATATGATTTAGGTTTATAAATTTATATCCATTGCCAACATATTTAGAAACCTAATAGGTCACACACAAAGAACATCTTAGAAAGAAAAAAAGGTTTTCTAAAAAAGGAAATGGAATTAAATAATAAATATATATGTTTTTACAAAATAGATAAGGGACTATGCTTGACAACCTTACATTACAAGGTAAGGATTAGTGACGATAAACTAGATAAGTAAACATGATTATAAGTGTTTCACTATGGATGCAACGAAGATATTATGCTTGAGCTACAATTTTGATTCATATTTTTCAATAGAGTGAGTTCCCTAACTTCAATGAGGACCATAGACTTTAGGTTTTCCTTGGAAGAATTTTTGTTGGAAAATGATTTGAGGTTCCTTTTTTTCCATAAAATGTAGACACAAAGTCCTAGTGTAACATTATGTATCAGTTGGTCCGCTTTCATATAAGAAGTTTAGTTTGATATTCATTGTAAAATGTTTGGAAGTGAGTCCCTCGAATTGATCCGTAGACATTTCTTGGTGATATGTGTTAAACTTATGTCTTAAAGGTAATCGCCTTTAGTGCGTTATGTACAGACTTTATTTTCAATAATAAAGAAAAGAGTATTTCATTAATTGGTGTTCATTCTTTATAAATTGATATTGATCTATAAGCAAATTAATGAAGTCCATGATATATGACATAGCATGAAGGAAGTTATGATGTGATCATACTACTGAGATTCCTATCATGTGCAATTATGTCAGTATCTAAGTTATCCCTAGTCATAGGAGTATTGAGACTGGACATCGTTAATCCTGATAGACTAGCATATGTCAAAATCCTTTATTTGATCAAGCAGTGGATCTCAAAAATCGTAAACATGAGATGTGGATGCTTACTAGAGGTAGTAAGTACATTGGATGACCTACTATGAGATCATCACATGGATGTCATATTCTAATATCAGTAATCTCATCATAGCAATGGTGCAAGTACCCTTAGACTTGAGGTACTCAAGGATATCTTGCATACTGATTATGTGCTTTGACTCCATTCCTTGTTGCCTTATAGAGGTCACTCATAGGATGGTGATTGGGTACGGCTTGAGGTATTCGAAGGCTATAGCCAATAGAGGATTCACCACTTCTATGATAGCAGAAGAAGATATCCACGACCTCTTGTTACTTAGAAACCTCTGGCTGGAGTACATATGTCATGAATAATGTCTTCATATCACTTAGGATATATTTGATGTAGTCAGTCTAGTGAGAGTTGACACTTTTCCCATACTCATAACCAAGTAGGGTATAGCATGGTGAAAGGACAAATTGCACAGCAATTATCTATGGGAGGGTTCATGAGAAAGTTCCTGACGAGCATGGGTTCGTTCGTCAAACCACTTACTTTCTGGTCAATTGGGGGTCATAATGTGTTGCTAGACGTCGTTTATGACTTGCTTAGATTAAGTTTTAATCCAAGTGACTAACATAACTGAGAACCTAGTGGGTCACACGCATAAGAGTGACTCAGAGGATTCGTAAAATGGTTTTGGAAAGAGATCCATTATATGGAGAGCAATAGAACCAAATGGATCCCAATGAGATTGCGATGTCCATATTACTAAAACAAGTCTCTAACATGTTTTCTACACTCGAACCCAGTAGGATAGATCCCAGTGAGACTGAACCACCTCAACATTTATATATATATATATATATATATATAAAAGATATGGCAACATGGAAGAAGAACAAAGCTTTCTTTAAAGTGATTCATTTATTGTCTTTAATTGATAAAAGAAAAAAGAATAAAAGAAAAAAAATGAAAAGTATGTAAGAAGATAATCGTGAGAACAAAAGAAGTAAGCAATCTTCTTCATGATTATCATCTATCTCTCTTCATCTTTCTCATCTTTTTCCTCTTCAGTTTCTCTACACGATTTGCTCTCCGTAGAACAAAGAAAAGAGCTAGCACTCTTGTCTTTGTTCTAGCCATTCCCGAACGAAAGACCTTGATTTAATTAGTTTTTCTGATCTTTGTATGGAGTCATTGTGGTTTGCGACAACCCGACGAGTAGAAGATCGAAGAACAAAGGAGACTACTCACAAGGTACAAGGTTATTATATGAATGATTGATTTGTGTAAATTCCATGAATTCCTATAAATATATATATATATTGAACATGTATGTGAATTGGGAATTTTTAGCTAGGTTTAATGGTGTTTCCTTGTATAAGCATATAGATCCTGGAATTCGGGAAAGTCTTGAATAAGTTTTTTTTGTTTTTCCATACTGTGTGTATATGATGCACGCACTGACATTTTCCTACAGTGGTATCAGAGCCACTTATGCCCCGTATAAAGGAGAAACCATAACATGTGTGATGCTGCCGATCGGTTATAACAGTTGTGCATTTTGATTGTGTTAAATTCGAAATCAGTATAGAGATATTGTTTTTAAAATTTTATTGCCTAGATTTGCTTATGAGATGTTTCTGAATATGTCTGTGGATGGAAAAATTTATCAATATGATTTGATATGTTTTTTCTAATTAATTTCCTACTGTTCTGGTTGCTATGTTTATGCACATTACATGAACAAATATGCTTGCAAATTCAAGAATAAATTCTATAAAAGCTTTTTTGGGATTTTATTCCACCACACTCTTTTAAAGATGTTTATAAATTTATAAGAATATGGAAAAGTGTTTTTTAGGAGATTGAATATTTATTTTAGAATTTCTTGTGTGATGCTGGGAATGTCTGTGTTGAGGAACACAGATTTTGGATTGGCTTGGTTACTGAGGTTAGTTGAGTTTTTCTTGGAAATAAATTCTAAAAAAATTTATGGAACATGTTATAGCCTCTGGAATTTTCTCACCATTTATTGAAGTTGTTTCAATGAGTTTTTCAAGCAAAAGACAAAGCTAGACAATTTTGAGAAAACTATTGGACCTGGTTTGTTTGAAGTGGTGATTGTGTGTTTTTTGGTTTCAATGCCTTAGATCATTTTTATGTGATCATATATATGTTACTTTGATGTTGTATGCATGCCAAACTGATTTTCTTAAAATTGGGTTTCCAAAAAATTTTTGGATGTCAAATATGTCATATTAGCGTCTGGTTAGTATATCCAGTTGTCTTGATTATTTTGGCCGTCACAAGTTATGTGATAAGTGTCGAAGTAGTCTTGATGAAGTGGAGATTATCTAGAGATACTTAGGTACTTAGAGTGATATTTTGATGTTCTCAAATTATTTGGAAATCTAAGACATTAATATTGTATTAATCTATTTTGAGTATTTCATGTGTAGTATGACTAGATATGACAAGCGTGCTACAATTAAAGTGTTTAATTGGTACATCAGAGTAAAGGGTATTATACTTGCTATATTGGTATTTTGAATTGGAGTTAAAAACATACAGATTGAGAAATTAGCCGATTCCATCATTAGAAAGCAGTTTGGTTTAAGAGTTGAATCAAATGTCAAATCTTTAGATGCATAACACGCCACAACCTATACAAGAAAACGTTTTAAGATGGTTGCATTAAAGAATGCATGCTAAGGTTGGTGAGGTGGGATGACAGATGGTTATAGATATAGATTCAATTTGGTTGATGAAACGTCCTAAACCATGTAGTCATTGTGACTATAATCCTGCGACTTAAAATGAGACCAGAATATGAAATCCCTAACACATAATATGAAAAATAACGCCTTCCATTAATATGGGGAGAACTAGAATTCTTTTAGAGTTAAGGTTATTAGGTAAACCCAAGCCTGCTCTATATGGACATGTTCAAACCATGAAAATAAGATTTTCGGATTAATAGGTCAGATTTCACTAGAAGCATTGATTTGTTGAGTAAACTCAAGGTCGATGTAGATAGAGGTGCAATTGTACGCGCATCATGAGTTGATAGCATTAGATGATAGTTACAGTTATGATGCAATTGATATGACCGATATCTACTGATTGACCTAAAGTAACTTATTGGGTAAACCCAATGTCATTCTTAGTAATGTCAAATATCGACCCACCAGGACACTTTATCATAATTTTTTTTGGATTCATAGTAAGGGCTATGTATTCTTTGAAACCAATGGGAGTTATATGCATATCATGTAAGTCTTTATAATCATGCGTATATTTATATTCTAACATTCTTTCTCTCTTCACATTAGGTTGATTGAAGATGTCTTCCAATGTGAATCTGTGCTCACTAATGGATTCTAATAAATTAAGTGGACCCAATTTTCTTGATTGGCTAAGCAATATGAGAATTATTCTCATATTTGAGGAGATAGGCTATATCCTAGACATTCCACTTCGTGATCCCCCTACTGTTGATGCTTCTGATTAGAATCAAAAAGCATATCGTAAGCATCTCAAAGATAGTGACATGGCTACCTGCATTATGCTAGCCTCTATGTCACTTGAGTTGCAGAAGTAACATGAGTCTATAGATGCTAATACCATAGTGTTTCATCTTAGAGAGCTTTTTAATGAGCAAGCTCAATCTGAAAGGTTCGAGAACTCGAGGTTGCTCTTCACGACTAAGATGACTCTAGGGACATCTGCAGTGCAGTATGCACTGAAGATGAATGGTTATATTGAGAGGTTGGCCACATTGGGTTTTGTTATGGAATATGAATTCAGTATTGACTTAATTTTAGTTGGATTGTCTGATAGTTATTCACAGCTTGTGTTGAACTATCGGATGAACCAAATCTCCACCACAATCCCTGAATCGATCAATCTGCTCAAGACAGCAGAGCAAGCTATCAAGAAGGATAGCAAGCCAGTGCTAGTAGTGGACTCTTCTTCTTCTAGTTTAAGAAAAAAGAACCTAAGTAAGAAAAGGTCCAAGAAACCAAAAGGAAGCGTAGTCAAAAATAAACCCAAAGAGACTATGTCGAAACGAACTTGCTTCCATTGTGGTAAGAATGGCCACTGGAAGTGAAACTGAAAAGTCTATCTAGAGTCCTTAAAGAAGAAGCAGGCATCAGATGCCTCGGATCCTTCAGATATGTTTGTCATTAAGGTTAATACTGTTTCTGATCATAACATATGGGTATTAGATACTGGTTGTGGTTCAAACATATGTAATGATATGCAAGGCCTTAGGGACAGTAGATAGCTCATGAAGGGAAAGCTGGACCTGCGCATGGGCAATGAAGCAAGAGTTGTTGCATTAGCTGTAGGAAATTATTTTTTCTCACTCCCCAGTGGGCTTGTAATTAACTGGATGGTTATTATTTTGTACCTGTTTTGACAAAGAACATATTGTCTGTTTCTTGTTTAAATAAAGCTAGTTTCCATTTGAATTTTAATAACAATGGTTGTTGTATTAGTTTGAATGGAATGCTTTATGGTACTGGTACATTATGCAATGGAACTTACATATTAGATATATCGCATCGAATTATGAATGTTAATGACACGAAAAGACATCAATGAGATAATTTAAAATCAACTTACTTATGGCATTATTGCCTTGGCCATATAAATGAGAGACGCTTAGCCAAGCTCCACAAGAGTGGTAGTTTAGGGTCATTTGATTATGAATCATATGATATGTGTGAATCTTGTTTGTTAGTCAAGATGACTAAGTTACCCTTTAAAGGGAAGGGTGAACGAGCGACTAGAGTATTAGACCTAATACATTCAGTTGTATGTGGTCTAATGTCCATCCATGCCAGAATTGGTTTTCTTTACTTCATTACCTTTATCGATAACTATTCTCAATATGGGTATCTGTATCTAATGAGATACAAATCTGATGCATTTGAAAAGTTTAAACAATTCATAAATGAAGTATAAAGCAAACTTGGGAAAGGTATTAAGACACTACGATCCAATCGAGGTGATGAATACTTAGACCAAGAATTTCAGAGACAATGGGATTTTATCTCAATGGACTCTACCTTACACACCATAACACAATGGTATGACAGAAAGGAGAAACCAAACCTTTTTAGACATGGTATGGATGGTGATGGGCTTTGCAAATTTACTAAAATCCTTTTGGGGGTATGCACTCGAGATAGCTATTTATTTGCTAAATAAATTTCTACCAAAGGCAATTGATGTTACTCCATATGAGATGTGGACTAATAAAAAATCCTATCTTTCTTATTTGAAAGTTTGGGGTTATCCTGCTTATATGAAGCGAATACAGTCAGATAAGCTTAATGCAAAGTATGACAAGTGTTTGTTCGTAGGATATCCTAAAGAAACAATGAGGTATCAATTTTCCCATGCTAAGGAACAAAAAGTGCTTGTTTCAAAGAATGATGTCTTCCTAGAGAAAGAGTTTCCTTTAAAAGAAGACAGTGAGAGCAAAATTAAACTTGAAGAAGTTCAAGATGCTTGAACAGGCACGGATCAACTACCTGAACTTGAGACTGTGACTCATACAGATGAAGTAACAGCTCAACCTTCTTCAACACAGAAAGTTTGTAGATCACGTAAGATACGCTCTGGTCCTAAAAGATATGGATTTCTTGTGATTGAATGGAATGACATATTACTTATAGAAGATAATGATCCTACTACCTATGAAGAGGTTCTAAAGAGTTCAAAGTCTGAGAAATGGCTTAGTGCCATGAAAGCAAAAAAGGATTCCATGTATGCAAACCAAGTATGGACTTTGGTTGAGATACCTGAAGGAATAAAACTCATAAGGTGTAACTGGGTTTTAAAAAAGAAAACTGACATGGATGGTAATGTGATTACCTATAAAGCAAGGCTTGTGGCCAAAAGTTTCCGTCAAAGACAAGGAATAGATTATGACGAGACCTTCAACCTAGTAGCAATGCTTAAATCCACTAGGATACTCCTAGCTAGTGCCGTTCATTATGATTATGAGTTATGACAAACAGATGTGAAGAAAGCTTTCCTAAATAGAAATCTAGCCAAGGATGTGTATATGACACAACCAGAGGACTTCATATCCTATGATGGCGAAAAGGTATGCAAGCTTCGAAAATTCATCTATGGATTGAAACAAGCATCCAGGAGTTGGAATATTCACTTGGATGACATAATCAAAGAATTTAGTTTCTCACAAAATCCATAATCAAAGAGTTTGGTTTCTCACAAAATCCTGATGAACCATGTGTGTGTTTAAGAAGGTTAGTGGAAGTGTAATCGTATTTTTTGTGCTATATGTAGATGGAATATTATTACTAGGAAACAATGTCTCTATCCTATAATCTGTGAAGATTTGGTTGTCTAAACAATTTGCCAGGAAAGATCTTGGTGAAGCAACTTATATCCTTAGGATAATGATCTATAAAGATAGATAAAAAAAGGTTGCTTAGTCTTTCATAATCAACGTACATAGACAAGATGCTAAAGAGGTCTAACATAGAGCAATCCAAAAGAGGGTATCTTCCCATGACTCATGGGATAACACTCTCGAAATCTATGTGTCTTACAACACAAAATGAGAGGATGCTCATGAATATGATCCCTCATGCATCTACAGTAGGATCTATCATGTACACTAAGCTATGTACAAGACTCCATGTATCATGTGCTTTAAGTGTTACGAGTAGATACCAATCGGATCCTATTAAGGGTCACTAGGTGGTTGTCAAGAACATCCTCAAGTACTTACAAAGGACTAAGGATGTTTTCTTGATATATAGAGATGGAAATCTAAAAGTGAACGAGCATACAGATGCCAGTTTTCAATCTGATAAGGATAATTCCAAATCCCAATCAAGTTTTATATTCACACTAAACGGCGGGCGGTCAGTTGGAAGAGTTCCAAATAAGAGACAATTGCTGATTCAACAACTGAGGCAAAGTACATTGTAACCTCACACGCAGCAAAGGAAGGAATTTAGATCAAGAAGTTCATTACTGAACTTTGTATGGTTCTTAGCAGTGATTAACCCATACATTGTATTGTGACAACAATAGGGCTGTTACATAGGTAAAAGAACCAAGGTCTCATTAACAGTCCAAGCATGTACTCCGCAGATATCATCTGATCTAGGAGATTATTAGTCAAGGTGATGTACAGATAGAGACAATTCCCATCAAGCATAATATTTTTGATCCATTGACAAAGCCATTGTCACAAAATAGATTTGATTCTCATGTACTTGCCTATGGCATTAGATACCAAGGCGATTGGCTTTAGGTCAAGTAGGAGATTTGTTAGAGTAGTGCCCTAAAGGCAATTGTCTTTAATGCATTTTGTATAAAGTTGTGCACAGATTTTATTTTTAATAATAAAGAAAAGTATATTTCATTAATTTGGTATTAATTCTTTATGAACTAATATTGATCTATAAGCAAATTAATG
>JANIIA010470842.1:0-54243 GCA_027478495.1 Erythroxylum alaternifolium | reverse complement strand
AGGGTTGTATGGGATTTAATTATTTGAGGGGAGATTTAAGAATTTAACAAAAGTACTTAGTAGTTGAATTGATATGACGTGTATTTGTATTTTTTTTTGTTGAAATGTTGAGTTAGAGTTGCAGGTTAGAAGGTTTCGCCGTGGCGAAGTTAGCTTCTGCAGCGGAGAACTTTTCGCGAAAGGCATTTTCGTTTCTATCTCGTGACTTCTCCGCGGCGAAATTTTCCTGAGAGGTCCTAAGAAATATTTCCTAATTTTGCCGCGGTGAACTTTTCCCGAGAGGTCCTGGGAAATATTTCCCGATTTCACTTCGACGAACCCATGTTTTGACCCTCCAAATGGAAAAATCTCTTTTTGGGGTCTTCACAAAAATTGTAGATCTAGAAGTCCTAATCAAAACCGTCTAATGAATACCTTAATATGATCTCTTTAGTGAAAGTTATGCCAATTGTCCCAAGATAGGTAAATTATGATTGAGGACATAACCAGGTTTGACTCATTTGGCCATAACTCCATCATCCGATAACCAAATGAAGTGAGTATTGAATTATAGATTCCTAACTTACTTCTCTACCTCTCCATAAAATTTTTGTATCCATTGGATTCAATTACAAAATGATTGAAGGAGAGAAAGTGGGGAACAACTAAAAGAGCATGAATTGATTGATTTACTGAACACACTTCGGTATTTTAATCATATCTTGATTGGTAGAGCTTCGAATGAGACGATGCAAATTAATCTATCTTTTATTGAGGCATTAGAATATATGCCCAAGTATGCCAAATTCCTAAAAGACATGTTAACAAAGAAGCAGACTTGGGAAGAGAATCGAATGGTAGCACTAACTGAAAGTTGTAGCTCTGTTATCACTATTCAGATTCCTTCTAAGTTGAAGGATCCTAGAAGCTTCATAAAACTCTATGTGGTTGGTGAGTTAAAATTCGCAAAATGCTCATGTGACTTAGGCGCAAGTATAAACTTTATGCCTTTGTCAACCTTTAGAAAATTAGAGCTCAGCTATGTGAAGCCAACTTTGATGCTTATTCAATTGGTAGATCGATCTATAAAGAAATCATTTGGAGTGGTGAAAGATTTTATAGTAAAGGCCAATAATTTTATTATTCTTATAGATTTTGTTGTATTAGATTTCAAAGAGAATAAGAACTGTCCATTAATTCTTAGAAGACACTTCATGAACACTAGAAAAGAACTGATATATGTTTATGAAGGCAAAGTGCTCCTTCGGATTGGTGATGAGCATGTGGAGTTCATTATAAACAAAGAATTGAATAATTTGAAAGAACGCAACTCTTGTATGAAAGTAGATATAATGAATAGGTGTTTTTAGTATATTTTTAGTGGTTAATTAATTGATTAATGTATATTTAGGTTCAAAATTATGTTAATTAGTTAGATATATGTGTTTTGAATGTTAATAGGTTAGAGGATGCTATTGAGCTTTAATTTTGTGTATTCGAGACGCCTTGATGTGTTTGTTAGTGTTTAATATCAGATATCGAAGAACGGAAAAGATTTGGAGGAAGCTCGATGGAGGAACTAGGCCCATAATTGTGACAAAAGCAAAATGGGCAGGCAACGATCATGGCCTCATTAGCCTACACGAAAGAAGACACAAATCTGCTTTAAAAACTTAACTTTGCGGGGTTATTTCGAACTTTTTAGGCCAGGGTGAAAGCTAGATTTTACCCTAAATAGAAAAGAATACAAAGAGGGAAAAAAACCTGGATTTTCCTGCCTCCATTTGCCACTTTGAGAGAGAACACAAGGAAGAGAGAAGAAGGAGAGAAGGGAAGAGGAGTGTATGTAGCTACTATCCAGCCACTCCAACCCAACCATTTCAAGTTATTTCCTACTTTCTCTTGTTTATTTACTTCATTTTGATGTATGACTTGGGTTTGATAATGTTGAACATATTGTTAATGATGCTCTAAACTCCTTTAGGGATTTGTTCTTGAATCAATGTTAATGTGATTTCTTTTGATGTTAATACATTGTGTATTGTGATTATTTTTTTGTATTTGCATGCTTCGATAACAAATTGAGAGAGTGAATCGATAGCAAAATGATTAGATTGGGTAATGAGAGTTAAATAATATAATAGATCATGCAAATAATCAAATTGGTAATTTATACGAAGAGAGATCTCGTGTGAGGACTCGATAGTCTATTAGAGTGCTTAAGATCTAATTTAATGTGTGGGCATTTTCTTAATTCAGAAATTGCAAATTCTATAATTCAATTAAGGTTTAATAATTATAATTCGAGAGAGTAATCCACTCTTCGAAAGTCTAGGATTAATACCGAATCAACTCAAAAGTAATTGTGTTAGCATTTGATGGTAGGATAAATCCCCCTTCTCATAATTCTTTGATCTTATCTTGTTGTGATATCTCAATTGTTAAATGGTTATGCTCCATTTTGATTTACTTTTGTTAATGTTGGAATTTTATTTTCATTCAACCCCTTCTTTATTGTTTAATTTTCTATTTATCTTTATTTTCATTTAACTCACTTTTTTACAACCTTAGACAAAGTTAGGATTCAATTAGTTCACTAATTCCTTATGGGATCAACACCTCAACTACTACGCTTACGACCCGTGCACTTGCGGAACATTGAAGGTTTTATAAATTGTAAAACTTGCTCAACACCACAAAAAAGACATTGTTTCAAATAGTAAGGGACTTATCACCAAGTAAGAAACTCTCATTTTCTCTATCTTCATGTAAGGATGGAAACTCCATTATATAACCTACCAAAGAGATTATATTATAAGAAGCCTTTAAGTGGAATGGTTACCTTGTTTTCTTAAAGGCTTTCATTTTTTGATAACGAACATTTGGGCCAATTTTCATTAGAGGAAGCTGGGATTGATAACAACTCTTATAAGCCCTTAAGGTCTATTTATCTTCAAATTTGGATCTTTGGTTAAAGTTAATAAGGTGAAGGAGGTTGGTCCTTGGCATATAAATGACAGGCAAAGTTTTCTCTGAAGATACTCACTTAGAATAAAATTGGAATAAAAGAAGCTTAAGTATATGCCTTTATAGATCAATATTCATATGATGTTCTATTAGAATACTGGTCCACAAATAGACTATGCTATCTTACAAGTTTCGTTAGGAAATCTTTGTGCATCAATAGTGCACAACTTCCATAAAGAGGACTTAATTTGCATGCTTACGTATTCAAATTAAAATGTCTTAAGACATACCTGATGAAATTCCATTAATACATCTTAATGAATATAAAGACTTGGTCTATGCCACTTATCATTGGAAACCTAATTCTATATACCAAGGCAAGGAATGGAGAAAGATATGTAAATTATTCCTCAAAAGTGATTATACATAGCTTATAGGGATGGAATCTCTCAGGTCTAAACTAAGCTCTTTAATAATTAAGGTTAATTATGGAACTAACTTTATGGTTGTGGCTCCTGTCACTCTAATTAATGAGGTACCAAATAGTCTCAATGAAGGATCCACATAAGATGGTGTAGCTTTTATAACCTCTTAATATGTTAATCCAACTGCTAAAGGGCCATATAGTTTGAATGAGGATTCAACCAAAGAGGATGCATCCTCTATAAGCATGGAAATAACTAATTGTCCTCTTGTTACAAACTCTGGTGTTTGGATTGCTTCTTACCATAGTAGCCCCAATCCCTGAAGAGTTGCATAATCAATATCTAAACTCCTCGTAGCCTACCTCTACTCCTAAACCTTCTGAGTTCATTCATAATTTTACACTTGAAGCTACTAAGGAGACTTCTATAAAGGAGCCAGTGGAAATAACCACCATTAAAACATATACTTTTGACATATTCTTACTGGTTGCTCATAGGAAATTAGGTAGGAAAGTAGAAAACAAGAATTCTTTTAGTGGCCTTCCATCTCTCCTTACCATCCTAAATATCAATCCCAACTTTATTTTATAAGTATTAACAACTATAATAGGTATTAAGTATTTGATTATTATCAATTATCATACTAACCAATGATTCTTAGGCTTGAGAGACTAAATAAGGAGGACCAATACAAGGAGTTTTGGTTTATTAAAAAAGGATGGAAAATCGTTTCTTATTTTTAAGCTCATTACAAGGGAAGTATAGTCATTGTCGTTGACCTAGAGAGGATTAAGTTGATTGACTCATTCATCAATGAATAAGTCATTCATCTACTCACCAATCTTAATTGGAATAATCTCTAAGTTTTCTTATACTTCATTTATGTTTCAAATCATAAGTTCTAAAAGGTAAATATTTAGAGTGAAGTTGTTAATAGAGGAGCTAATATTTTTGTTCCTTGCATCATATTAGGAGACTTTAATTATGAACATCTTTCAATTGAAGATGAGGGAATATTGCTCTAAACTCCTATGTAATGACCTTAGATCTTGCTTAATTATGCTTTAAGTGACATATTTAGCTTATGAGGGACACAACTTCTCTTAGAGCAATAAATAGAAAGGAAAATGGTTTATGAGGAAGAAGCTTGATAAAGCTCTCGTTAACCACCATTGGATGATACAATTTCCTAGAAGCCTAACTTTATTCAACAATTGTTTATGTTCTGATCACATACTTATTAAATTCATAATTCTCTAACAATACTAGTATTAATGCTTCATTCAGGTTTGTTAATTACCTTGTTAAGGTAAAGGGATTCTTAGATGTGGTTATAGAAGAAATGAGACCGAAATTTAAAGGTTATGGAAAGTTCAAATATCTCAAGAAATTTCAACGTATTAAAACTAGTCTTAAACATTTACATATGAGGCATGCATGACTAAATTTCTAGATGATAATAATGTTAAAAGAAATTTTCTTATAGCTCAAACTTAACTCTATTAAGACCTTGCTAATATGGAAAGAATTGAGATAGAAAAAATTGCTCTTCGTAATTGTATAAGAGCCAAAGGAATAAAGAAATAAAAAATTAATGTCTTCTAATTATAAGTTCCTTTTGATTCTAATCTAATAGCCATCCTCTCTTCATATTAGTTGAAAGATTTGCATATATTTTCCTTGATATCATGTTTAGTCTACATTGGAGTGTGACTTTTTGGTATAGTTGTTCTTCATCTCTTTTCCCCTATTTGAAGATTCTCATGTTTCTTTTTTACCAGATTGTGTACACCATAGTTACAAGGTCGATTCTCACTACTTTATGATCTATCTTGTTTCCCATTTTCATAGTAACTACCCATTTAATTAGTTCTTCCCAATTTAGGACCTTTTTTTTTCTGATGTTTAGCATTCCCTCCAATCTTTTCCAAATGATTCAGGTTTGACTACAATTGACCATAATTTGGTCTAGTATTTTAGGATGAGAGTTGCTTAACTCACAATTTGTTGATTCCATTAAGAACTTGATCTTGTCCTTAGTCAAGAGCCTCCTAACAATTCCCATTCACACGATGAAAGCATGGGAGGGGATGATATCATTATCCCAAACTAACTTGCTCCATTTAGTTTTACTGTTTGGTTCCTTTTAGAGAAATATCCTACATTCTTTTGAGCTAAATACTCTTTATCCATTAACCTTTCAATGGATTTCAGCGTATCTTGTTTCTTGGCAGTTAGGCATTTTGCTCATTATAAATACCCACTCCTTTACTATTATGGTATGGCCATCTCCATTGATTGTTTATAATCAGTTTACTGACCTTTGTGTTTGAGTTGATAACTAGTTTCAGGTACTGGATCTACTCAATTTTGAACAAATGGCCTCTGTAGTTATCGAAGCAAAATACTGTTCATTCCCCATTTCCAATTCTATTGTAGAACAGGTTCTGCATCCATTGTCATGATCCTAATATTTTCCTTAGGTTGCATGATGTGTTCTACTTTGGTTTGAGGCTTTATAAATTGTTCTCTTTAATGTGAACATCATGGACCCATTTTACCCATGGCTCCTCTTTTTGACTACATAGCCACCATAATTTCTTATTCATGTTAATTTTATTAAGTAATTCGGCTGAATAGATTATTAAGCCTCCTTGATTGTTTAGCTAACATAGATTCTTGTCTATCTCCTTCAAAATGCTCTTGGGAAGAGCTATATAGTTGATCTAATATATTGCCAAGTTGCTCATAATGGTTTGCACGAATTGCAATCTTCGATTATAGCTTAGGCATTTATTGCACTAACGATTGATCTTCATGTCGAAGTTATCCATCAGTGGTCTGCAATATGTTGCATTAATTCTTTTTTTTGTGATACTAATACTCTAAGGTATCTAATAGGTTCTTGGCCTTATTTAAGTCTCATCTTCATTACTTTTGAGACTATATCCCTTCTAGTATCCTCTACTAGGTAATAACAACTTTTGTTAGGATTGCTTCTCAATCCTAAAATTACTTTGATTTCCTCTATAGCTTGTAATAGAAGATTAATTGATTGCTTATCAACCCTGCCAAAGAGTAAAATGTCATCAGCAAATGCAAGATGTGTTATTTTGGCACCTTTTCATTTTTGGTGATATTGGAATCCAACATTATTTCTTGTTTTCCCCTTAAAAATGACTGACAGAACCTTCATACACAATAGAAATAGGTAAGGGGATAAAGGGTCGCCTTGCCTGTGGAAGTAGAAATGTTGTCCTCAATCCATTTGTTAAACTTGAGAGGGTATCCTACTACTTTGAAGATTCTTGCAATGAAACACCAACTCACAAAGTCAAAAGCCTTTACTAGTTCTATTTTAATTATGCAATTCTTCCTGTTTGCCTTTATGTTGTATCCTTTGAGAAGTTCCTGGCATAATAGGATATTGTTGCCTATATATCTTCTTTTGATGAATGCATTTTATGCATAATTAATGATATTCCCTATGTTGTTTTCAACATGTTGGCTAGTATCTTACTAATGATCTTGTTAAGGACAATACAATAGGAATGACTAGTATCTTAGTAATGATCTTATTAAGGACATTACAATAGGAAATTGGTCTGAATTCTTCCAACTTTCTTGCATTGGTCTACTTTGGAATGACGCTCACATATGTTTTACTCCATCTAGGTGATTTATCTAGATGTATAGAGAAAATTGCACATCTTATTTCCTCATCATCTATTTCTTTTATGGTTTCAGTTATATCTTGCTCTGATATTTGCTTTATTCCCTTTAAAACTACTTCTGGTATTTCCTGTACATCTATTTCTCTCCCATATTACTTACCAAAATAATCAAAGGTGTGTTCTTTCATTTTCTCCCGATCCTGAGATTTCTGACCTTTCCCATCTTCCAAATACTTAATATTGTTTTTATTCCTTGTTTTTATAGAGTTTAGATAATGCCTGGTGGATCTATCCCCTTCTTTTAACCATATCATCCTGGATTTTTTTCTAATTTGATTGTGATTGTTTTCCAGGGTAAAATTGTAGCTTTTATCATTTTGGTTCCTACTTCTCAACATTTAGTCGTCTGGTTTTGTCATGATCATCCTTTGACATTCCAATAGTTTAACCAATTCTTTGATCTTCTCCTTATGCTCAAATGTTGTTCTTTGCCTGTTGATTGCTTTTAATTTATCCCTTAGCACCATGCTCAACTGGTATTTTTTAAAACCTAGTAACCTTAATTTCATTCCCCCTCTTAAAGCCTCTTTGAACTTGGGGTTCTCCATTAAATAATTAAATATTCTGAATGGTTCTTTTCTTTTTTCCTTTGAACATTTTAATTATATTGCAACTAAACTATAATCAGAAGTGATAGGTTCGTTATAACTTATTGAGTTATTGGGAACTTGTTGCAGCCAAATGTCATTCACCAAACATCTTCCAAGTTTCTTCAAGAGGTACTAATTGTCTGAATGTTTATTACTCCATGTGAATGCATTTCTATAGCTTTTTAAGTATGTCAATCTTATGGTTTGTGTTAGGTGTGGAAACTCCTTGCAATTATGTTGATTCCATCTTCTTCCTCCCCCAGTCTCACTAATGTATAGTGTGCAGTTAAAATCCCCTACAACTGTCTAAGGTGTTCTTGTGGAGCTTTTGATCTTGATTATTTCCTCTAATATATTTTGTCTTTGAAACTCTTAATTTGCAGCATATGCAGTGGTAATTGTTATAGGCCTACTAATTTACTTTATCAACATCTTACAATGTACCATTTGATCTATACATCTTCAGCTTGTTAGCTGTAGCTTTAAGGGATTAAACCCTACAATGACCCTTCCATTAACATGGTTAGAAATTAGCCTCCAATCTTTACCTAGGAACAACATTCTTCTCTTTATATGCTCCTTTTTTTTATTTTGGTTTCTAGTAAACCAATAAAATCATTCGATTTTCTTATGATAAATTCTCTAGCTATTAGCTGCTTATTCAAACTGTTAAGCCCTCTTATATTCCAAGTTGCTACCTTGATTATCTTATCTTTTTACTTGACTTCCTCCTTTTGGATTTTCTACTTGAATTGGTCCTCTTTCCTGTATGTGGATTCTGATTGCTTCATCTTGATTTGTCTCTTTATCCTCCATAGCATTCTTACCTTTGTTAGGTATATCTTCCTCTTCTCTATCTTATGATTGATTTTTTTGTTTTGTCTGTATTTCCTCCCTATCTTCTGAATTCTCCATTGTCTGTTCTGTATCAATTCCCTTATGTTTGTTCTCATTTTGGACTTCTCCATTATTCCCTCCCTTTCTTCTAAGTTCTCAACTTTCTGTTTAGCATCAATCTCCTTGTGCTTTTTCTCATCTTGGACTTCTTTCTCCCTCCACACTTGTTTCTCCTCTTTGTGTTTTAGTTTCCATATGTATGACTCCTGAATAGAATCTTCTTCCAAATTCCCCCATTCACTAAATTTCACTATTTTAAAACTTTCAAGAAATTTCTTTAACACGTTCACATCAATACACACTCTTGCAAGGCCAATTCTCTTCATTATTACGATATTTTTGTCCATTCCCATTAGCTTCCATATCTTACTAGCACTATGACTCATCCCTTCTACTAACAAGTATTCCAAAGGGGACTTTATAAAAGTTCACCCACAATGGTGTAGTCTCTAATTTATTTATATCCAAAGCTATTCTTAGTTGCCATTTCTTAAGAAAAATACCTGCATTCATCACTTTCTCAACATTCACTTCTATACTAAATTTCCAAATAAATAATTTCTCCTCATTTACCAATGTGCTTACTAACCCAAGTTCATTTATGCCATTTGAACCCATCTTTGTAAAACAGGGAAAGCTAGCCTCTTCTCAAGGAAGAACCCTATTAGAGATGAATTCCACTTTATGGCTCCCTTCTTTAACACTTCCATTGGCAACTGACTTGGTTCTTCTGTGTTGATTCCATATATCTAATTTCCCTAAACACTGTAAGTCTACAATAACTAAGCTCTAAGTATTTTTTCCCTTGTTAGGATCCCAGTCACTCACTCCTTCCTGTATCTCTTTTCAGAGGTGGGAAATCAGTTGGTTTAGTTGAGTTGGTTTTTGGATGGTTTAGGGGTTCTTTTCCAGCTTCTTTAGGTTCCATTACTAATTGGTTACTTGTTTTATAGGTGGTTAGTGGTTTAAAGTTTGAATGTCAGGTAGATGGGGACATGATTATTAGGTGTTGGTTATCAAAGAATGGGGGTAGAGGTCATTGTCAGAGAAGCATCAATTAGATTAATCAGAACATTCTTTAATTTTTCAGCAATCAACATAGAGATAAATTTATAAATGGAGTAACAATATGAAATATGTCTAAATTCTTTAACTATTTACGGGATTATACCTTAGGTATCAAACAAATGAAGGTTTTGTTCAACTCCCTTAGCATTCTACCAATCTTTAAGAACTCTAAAACTGCATTAATTATTATATCTTTGGTTAAAGGTCAAGTTTCATGAAAGAAATATCCATTAAACCTATCAGCGCCTAGAGCCTTATGAGGATTTAATGAAAATATCATTCTTTCCATACCACTAGCATTGAAAGGACTAGATAAATTATTCTTTTAGTTATTATGAATTTGCTCATTAAATATAGATGGTAGAATTTTTATAGAGGAGTTACAAGTAGGCCCAAGACTATAAGCAATTGAGAAGTGATTAAAGGCTTCTTATTTTAAATATATATGGACGTAATAATTGAGCCATTATTTAAGAGGAGTGACGTAATTCTATTTGTATTCTTCCTAGAAAGAAGAGGTCTATGAAAAAATTTTGTATTCTTGTCTTCTTCTTTTAACCAAAGGACCCCTAGATCTTCATCTTATAATTGAATGATTAACTTCCATAACTTGAATATAGTTCTGCAAAGCCATTAGTGGGATTGGAGTGCAAAAGGCCTTAGATTCTTTGTAGATTGTTTATAGAGATAGATGCTATTTATTAGGTGTTGCTAAATTTACTTTTATTAAGGAGTTTAAGCACCTCCTCAATCTATTGAACCTTCTTCATGTAAACAAATATCTTATAGACTTGAACTTAGATAGTAGTCCCCTTTAAAACTGCTTATTCAAACCCCTCAAACTATGTCAATTAATTATTGAGTCTAAATAAGGAATGGTAACTTTATTAAGTTGTAATTTGTTACATCTAAATAGGTAAATGAATTTAAACAAGTGGATCCATAAAATTATTTTTACTACTTGGAAATTGATAAATCCATTGTGCATTTTTTATAGCCCTATCAAACTGTTTCCTTAAAAACTAAGCTTTTTTGCTTATTGGATCATTGTGAAATAGTTCCTTTTTATTTTGAGGTCTATCATTTATAGGTGACTAACACAATCTTTTATAACTTCTGTATAATTACATAAGTAAGAATCTCCCTTAGATTTTAAAGAATTAATAATGCTATTAAAGTCACCTAGGAAGATACATGGAGAGATGACTGAGGTTCCAAAGTCCTTAAGTTTACTCCATAGCTCCACTCATATATAAAAGTGGTATGAATTGAAGATGGGAACAAAATTTGCTTATTGACATGCAGTACCAAATTGAAAGAGAAGAATGGATTAAGAAGTTACCTTAAAGAAGATGAAGTCCTAAAGCTACTTTGTGGTAGCCATTCCATTGGAAGCATCGTCTTACTATTAAGAAATGGAGGAATTACATGAGAGATATAAGAGGAGAAAGTGAAGAAAGTTCTGGAGAAACCAAGACATCTAGCTGATTCTTCTTTTTGAAAGTTTTGGAGAAGCTAAGATCTAGACACATGGGTTATTGAGATATTAAATGTATTTGGTCTGTGCAAGAATGTATGGCTAGTTTGGTTGTTTTTTTAAAGCATATAAAGTTTTCTAATTTCATTAATATAATATAATTAAAAAAAAATTGGTATGAAAAATGTTACCTTCCTGTTTCAATTTTATTAATATATTATCTAGCTGATCTAAGCATGTGGAATCAATGATCTCAAATCAAGATTAAATGTGAATAGAATTCTTCCACAATAGTGGTGATAATGATTAAAGATTACCTACTAGTGCTTATTCAAAAATTTGAGGTTTTGAAAATTATTCTATACTAATTTTGTTTCTAATAATTTAAATAAACAATGTTTGATGGTGTAGAGAAAGTCCTACATTGAATTTTGCTTTGTGGGGTTATTTAAACTTTGTGCATTCCATGTTAAAATGGTAATTATGGAGGGGGAGAAGAGCTTATCTTTTTCTTCTTCCTTTTGGACTTTCTTCTCTCTTTTCTTTTAAAATTAGGACCTTTAATGGTATATGATCGAAATCAATTAAGGTCATACTTGGAGCTTTGCTTTAGTCATTACCTCATTCTTATTATCCTAATTCCTTAAAGGATTCATGTTTAAGATGTTATCAAGCATAACCTAGTGCATTTTTGAGGTTATAGAAGAGGTATCTTTAAGAACTACCTTATACATGTCAACGAACTTGGCAAATAAGATTGCACTTTCAACTATATGAGCTTTCCACTTTGAACTATATGAGCTTCTTCACTATTGGTTAAAGAATTTAAAGTGTTTAATCCATTATCTAGTGCCTCACCTACCTTTTTTATATCCTTCATAATGATAGTTGTAAATTCAGGTTTGTCCATAAAAAAGTGACTATCATTCTTTTGCAGTAACTCCTCATACTCACTTGTTAAGGAAGTTCTACCTATTGGTTTCAAAACACCTTATTCTTGTGTATTTCCAGGTTTTCAAGAACATGAAATTATGACTTCATCATTAAAAAAATTATCACTCTCATCTAGTATCATTAAGATGATGGCCTCTGGTAGCTCCTACTAGATGTCATCTAAAACACACAACCTTGCAAAGCTAACTTTTTTGTTATTTTTATTGCTTCATCTAGTTTTATAGCTTTCCAATAAAGATTGCTAGGCAGCTGAGGCCTATGTGGTCTAATATTCCAAAGGTAATTTGTGAATATTAATCTAGATGAAGACCTGGTTTAACTTAAAATTGTGTAGTTTCTCTATTTTTGAATGAAAATAGTTCTGGTATAGATGTGTCATGACCTAGCTTCAAGTACTTTATACTTAAGATGAGTCACAAAATATGGCCAAAAACATATTATCCTCATTCACCAAAACCTCTAGCAATCTCTGCTATTTCCACTTATATAAGGCCCATTTGATCATAACTAAATATGAGGGTCTGTTTTTATGAAAAAAATTGATTAAAGTTACATCCCATTTTGAAGCTAAGATTTAAATGGGAGGAGCCACAACTAGTTTCTTATCTAAATGCTTTGAAAGATGAAATAAGAATTTAAGGGACAGGGTAATGTCATTTAACAATTGAGACCAAGTTCTTCTTTTAGGAGAGGGATCATAGGCTGGAATAAGTCTATGTTATGAGAAAAAATCAAGAAAAATAGAGTCTAAGGAGGGAGAATTTTCTCCTTTGAAAATATCTAAGGGTGTTGAACCTGAAGAAGAGGGAATGAGCTCTCTAACCGAAGATGGAATTTGAGGTAGACGAGGAGGTCACGACTTAGTTAGTGAGACCATATTATAACTAGAAACCAAGCGAGAGGGATGCAAGAGACATGAAGCGGGAAGAGAAATGGTGAAAATTTTTCAGGAAAGGGTAATAATTTCAACATATTTCTAAAGAAGGAAAAAAGGAGGACATGAATAAGAAAGAAAAGTAAAAGATGAGTTAAAGGAGGGAAAGAAGGAGATAGGAAGTTGAGAAAACAAAGATAAAGAAAAACTAAAGAGGAAAAACCAAATTTGAAGAAGAAGGAGAGAAGGAGGTAGATTAAGCTGCGTCAACAAAATATTGACAGAGACAACTTTTTAAGGTGAGTTACCTAATTTATAAAATTTTGGACATTTAACTGAAAATATTAAGAGGTTGGATGATAAAATAAAAAATTTAAAAAGGTTTAAAGCTTTATATCCCTATTTTAATTACTATAGTCTAGTATGGATTGCTCAGTGAATTAGATTTTTTATGTTGACATTCTTTTTAAAATTATATACAAACTTATTAAATTTATTGTTGACCTAATATATTTTTTAAAGATATTTCTAAAGAAATTATTAAATCTTAACTATTTTTGTGTAAATAGAAAAATGTAAAAAAATTCTATGATAGTTAAAACTAAATAATTTTTTGTTTTATAATTTCTATGTAGGATCTATTAAAGTATATATAATTTTATTGGTCAATCTGCAATTCATTTATGCTGATATGTAAATTGTAATTTCTATTAAATGGTAATTTTGTTACTTTTTTCAATATTTATTTTGCACATTCAATTCAAATATTATTAACTGATCAGCACAAGAAGCATAATGCGTGGTAGAGTTAACAAAGAAGAAAAAGGCCAAAAGGAAGGTGATTATGGAATGAATACAAGTGTTAACGACCATTTTTTATGAGACCCCTCAGAATTTCACTTACGATGCATATTTAAGATTATATTCTCTATTAAGTTACATGAAACCAATATCTCAAATATCTTGTAACTTGTTCTTAACTCTTACTAGAAATGAAAGGATTTATTGTTAAGCCAATCAAACAGAACCAAATTAGATTTTGGAAGACCTGCAGCACTCTTACAGACACTCTTTTAAAGATAGACATTTTTTCTTGAAGAATAAGACTAAGTAAATATTTTTAATTTAAAAAAGAATATGGAAATTTACACATGTTTTACTCATCTTTCTTTTTATAAAACATGTTTCTATATTTAAGATAGTTTCAACAATACTACTAGGATTTTTGCTAATGTTTTGACTCTGCTGCTCTTCATCTTTGTCTAACACTTACACATTCAAAGATGCAAGAAGAGAGACACCATATACTAAAATGCTACGAGGATTGTTATTTGGATAATAGTGGATAAGGGTGTACAAGAAGTAGAAGTCATGATACAAGTTTTTTATCTTGGAAGAGGATGTGGCATAAACATGTTGGAGATGATTACCTATATGTTTATGACCTACAACCAATTGGTTGGTTATAGTTTAGTGACAAAATTATAGATGCATATTTGACTAATTTATATCTCATATTTGATGCATTTTTTCTTGATATTTGATATGTATCATCAAGCATATACAAATTAATACCTTATTTCTACCATTAATTAATTAGCAAATTTAGAATAGGGACAAATAAGAGTCGATCCCACAAGGAGAGTGTTGTTTATTAAAATTTCATTTCAAATGCAAATGAGAGTATTAATCAAGTAAATATATGTAACTATAATTCCAAACAAAGTAAAATTTGTTTATGAAAATTCAGCCCACAAAACAAGATGAAACACCTATAATTTGATGCTTAATTTAGCTTAAACACATCCACAACTTGTACCAATGTTATTTACTAAATTTCAACCCCTTAAATTAGAAATTATGATCATGAAACTCCTCAAATCAGATCTAGAAATTGCACACTAAAATAGCATGTAATTCACTTTTTTTACCTCATTAAACTTTAAAGATTGTATTATACTAAAATCCCTTTAATAACCCAACATATGAGTTATCATTTATCATGTTTTTGGCACTTGAAACAAGCTAAAATCATGTTAAAACTTCAGAAAATCAAAACAAAATGTATAACTTAAAACAAAGAGCAAGCAATGCAAATTCAGCTTCTTCGGACATTCAAGATTGCTTCTTTCAAGTTCATTTAATCTCATCATCTTTCACTAGAATTTCTAGGCATATTAAACTCAAACGTATGTCAACATCATGTTGAGAAATCAAGAAAATAGGAGTAAACGATCAGCTCTTAAATCTGATTGCATAAATAGTCCAAGAGTAACACTTTCATATTGAAGTTGAATATTTCTAAAAATTCCAACTTTAGGAAATTAATTTCAGCAGGTTTTCTAGTTGCATTATAGCATTTAAATAACTCTCTAAACATAACCAAACATAAACCAAGTATAGGCAACTAGTTCCATGGCATAGATTAATCATTATCAAGCAATTTACACAAAATATATGTGTTGGACAACCATTTGAGTAATAAATTAGATTAAGTAGTTTTGGTATTTCTTCTTTTGAAAGATGTTTTAGGCCTTCAGATTTTAATCCTTGAGACTTATAAAATCAGAAAATATATAATGAGATGCGAAAAATCACATGTAAATATTTAAACACAACAGAAACGGAATAGATAGCGGCTAGAAGTTTTCTTGTCATTCATTTTACTACATATTCTCCAAAATTCCATATTCAATTACCAATTTCAATCAAGATGTTCTCCAATTAATTTTACAAAACTTAGTCATTGAAATCCTTTAACTTATGGCCTCATATACTAGGAAAGCACAGTAGAAAAAAAAACCTTACCACACATACGTAAAGTTGAGAAGGGGGTTTAATCATAAACTAGAACTAATTAATTAGAATAGAAACTTTTAAAAATATAAACAAAATATAAACAAAATCTAAACATGCATATTAACAAGTGATTAAGCATACATTAAGCCCATAAATTTAGTCATCTAAGTTTAGATTTTTATCACCGAGATCTCGAGCTATAAGTAGGCTAATTGTAGAGATGCTCACCAACTGAGTTCTCCCTATCTCCCTTTACTAATTTAGAACCGAACCAACTTGACTCTAAATTGATTAATGAAATTCTTTCCAAGAAGATATCATTAGCCCCAAAAATTTCAACCAACCAGCTAGCGAAATTCCTAGATCATGCGACACTCTAATTACCTCAGCCTTTTGACCAACTAACGATTTAACGGTTGCTACTTGACTGGCTAAAATCAATAGCAATTACGAACTAAAGAGAAAGTGATAGCAATCAATTCACATTCAAATATATCAAGATGTCTCTCAATTTTATAAGAACATGAATCATAAATAAATTGGCTCAAGCATTGTACAAATATAGAAATACTCATAATGGTATAATTAAATTGAAAATAATTGTCTCAAATTATCTAAACAAAGAACTAAACTGAAATTCTAAAACTTTTAAGCAAATTAAATTTAAAGAACTAGATACAAAGAGAGTAAGAGTGAGAGAGACTCATTCGATTGATAGCCCCGACTCAACAGATAGATGATCACTTTAAACCAATAGCTCGAAACATGAAATCCTCCTCCAAAGGTCTTGACCCAGCTTAATTTTGATAGTTTTGTATCTTTCGTACCACCCAAACACCTTCTCGCACTAGCCTTCTTCACCAATAACTCTCGAGTTTTATTTTACTCTCAATTTTCAAATGATTTACTCAATCCTGATGGTTTTTTTATCTTTCCACTCTGGTCCTTTCTTTTTGTTAGCTGCCAAGACACCCAAGAGCTACACTTTTATGGCTCTTTATTAGGCTTCCTCTTAACTCTCTTATTATGAAGAGAATTGGAACAGAGAACGTCCCTTTCCACTGCTTCGTTTTTATACGTTTTTATCTTGATTGCTGCTTATATGATGCTTCATCTTAGGCCAGCTACTGTGTTTTTTAATTCTTCTATTGTGTCATTTCTATCTTGACTTCTTCCGCTGAAGTTGCCTTTTATTTCTACTATCCACTCTCTGCATTGTTGATTTTGTGTGCTATTTGGACTGCTTCTGTTGTTTACTTCTTATGGTGTTTTGTTTTTGCTTCATTATCCATCTACTAACATTTTGTTTTGCTTCCCACTACTGCCTGTGTTGTCTTTTTATTGCCTTCTCTAATTGCATCAGTCTGTTAACCTGCAATAAAAACATTTCAACTTAAGCTAATTTTACAGGAAAATTTAAAAGAAATAATTTAGGCCTTAAATAATAAAATATGAATAACCATGCCCAAATGTTTAATAAAAATAACTAAAAGGACTAAGTTTTGGAGGATAAAAGAGGTAAAATTTTGCATTTATCAATGTTCTATACTTTTATTGTATATTTGATAATTAATTTGCTCCAAGTGCATTTATAGGTTATATTTGCCTTCATGGGCCAAAAGGAGGAGAATTCAGATGAAAACGTGGCATAAAACGAAGATGTGAAGCAAATAAGGGATATATGGTCGTGTTTATGGCCATGTATGCATTTAGCCTGAGCAGAATCACAAATTATAGAGATTTTGGGGCATACACGGTCCAGCACATAGTTGTGTATCAGACTATTTATCTCCTGGAAGCCCTAAAAATTACTATAAAAAGACATTAGCAAAGCAAAAGAAAACAGTAGATATAAAGAGGTGATTCTAGACATAGTGATCATTCAAAAGGGGTGATATTGGTCCAAGGAAATGAAAAATGTAAAGAAATCATCAACTGATCCATTAAAATACATCATCAAACCTCTATCTCTCAAGAACATTCAATAAGAGATAAAAGGAGATTTAGAATTACAAACTCTTTGTTTTCTCTTTGTTTTTCTTTTAGCTTATGTTTGATTTTGTTTTCTATTACGTGTAAATAAATGCCTTGTTAGTGTCTATGTATGATGAACCTTGTTTAAGATATAATATGTTTTGATTCTTTTTATTTAATGCAATTGTTTTGATTTGGTTTATTGTGATTCGATTATGTTTTTAATATATGTTCTAATAGATTCAGAATATTATTACATAATCTAATTTCATAATATAGAGATTGACAAACCCTATGTATGAATAGATATACCATAATTGAAAAGAGTTTATTGCAAACCTAGAGATAGGTTAACATGATCTAGTAGTGGAATTCACAAATTGGTAAAGCAATCTTAGAAACTTTAACCTAAGTAATTTAGTTGATAAACCTAAGATTATTTGTTAGTAGTCTCAAGTGATTTATTAGCCTACAATACGAATTTAGACAGTCCTATAGTCAATAAAACAATTTCATAATAAAAGGTTAATTATCTAGGGATTTTAGAGGAATCATCACCTAGGCACTAATTCTTAGATATTGAATGTTTTATAAGTAATTTCCATTGTCTCTATGTTCATTGTTGTTACCTATTTTATTTAAATTGTTTGAGTTTTATTTTCTTTATTAAAAACCAAAAATCTATTCCGCAGGCTAGATAATAGGAGAAAGGTAATTACTAGTACTCATTATCTTTGTGGAATCAATTCGTACTTATTAGTACTAGCTATAACTACGTTGTGCACTTGCGGTAAAATTAATATTGGTATAGAAAAACCAATCTGAAAATATTTAAAGGCATTCTTTATCTTGTACATATTTAGATGCGTATGATAAATTCCATGAGATAATTATACATTACAAATAAAATTATAATGAGACTATAATTATGATATTCATATTGCATTTGTGACATTATCCCTAAATTGTTCCTAGTCATTGTTCTATTAAGACTAGACATTAATAGAACGCAAAAATACTAACACTTGTTATGTTTTTCCTTATAAAGGAAGTAGTCAAATCTCATAGTCTAAAGTATGGAGATACTTAAACAAACATGTAGGTATTTGTTAGAGAACAAGTTCATTAAGTTGATCCCATATGGGAAATCCATTTAGACCATTACTTGTATGTCTGTGAAACTTCCCATTCTAATGATTGTATATGTGATCTTTTGACTTGAGGTCTCTAAAGTTATCTTTTATAGGGATTGCTATATTTTGATAATACTTATGACCTATTCTAATCATACAGTTTAGTCGTAGTAATTGGATGTAGTATGAACAACATAGAGGTGGTTGAGTGATCAAGATATAGTTCATCACCCCAAAGTAATTAGGGAGAATGTTCTGTTGTTCTTGATTAGTATTGATTCAAGAAATCTTTGGCTAAGGTGGAATGACGTTTTGTAAATAATTTACAAATGTCATTATTTGAATCAATAGCTAATGGTGGAGAGCTAAGATGAATGGACTCAAAATATAATAGACATAAATTGCATACTTTATATCTAATTAGAACATTGCATGATGAAAGGATCGAGTTATACAAAAAAATCATATACGAAAAGATTAGTCAAAATCACTTTGACATTCCTAAATATTTAGGTAGTCATGATGTGTTGCTAGAAGCTAATCTTGATTTATAACTATAAATTATTTAATTAGAGAATTAAAAATAGATTAAAAGAGTTTAATTTATCTAATCATAAATATGATTTAAGGTTATAATTTGTATTCATTGCCAATATACTTAGGAACCTAGTGGGTCTCACATAAAGAACGAGTTGAAGAAAGAAAAGATATTTTATTCAATTGAGACTTGATTGTAAAGTTTGAAAAACTTTATGATTAAATATGAGATATTAGATCTTATTTGGGCATAATTGGTATTTAATTAGAATTATTTGTAATTCAAATTAAAGTTTAATTGAAATTATAATTTAATTTTAATTAAATTACTAAAATGTTCAAAACCTATTATAAATAGGCTTAATCTCTAATGAAGATAAAACTTCTTACATAACCCTCTATGTAACAGTTACATAGTTCTCTGAACCTATTATGTGGACACCATTAGAGATTAGACACTTGTGCAATTATGGTGGTTGAGATGGACTAATTTTAAAAATGGTTTGAAGGATACTATAGGATTATGATCAAGCTTCGAAATAAGGTACGAATTAAGATTCATTCTTTATCATAATTTAATTATTAATCATTTTATATAATTAAAGTGATATTAGTTTTAGGAAATTAAAATATGAAAAAAGTTTCGTAATTATTTCGTCATAGTTAGGATCAAATCCCATTCTGATTTCCCAATAATGGTATCAGAGATGACTTTAATTCTATAATTTGATTAAATTCTCTTGATTGTTATTGATTTGATTAAAAATAACAAGGCTTAAAATATTAATTAATTAATGAATTTTGCTGAATACATATTAAGATTAATTTGTTAAAACCATATATGCTTCCTTTTTACTTTATGATTTCAGGAAATATAAAATTGCTAACTCTAATGTGGAAACTTGGATTGGTTTGATTTTCTTGATTTACAGTGGTTTGCACGAATTAAAACTTAGCATTGTTGGGTTTATTAATGAAATATATGGTAGTGGTTGAGAACCACAACAACTTACGAGTTATTCATTATTTGTTGTGATTTCTTGTTGTATTATTGTGTCGTTTGGTCATCATAATAAGCTTTGCTGTTGGGCGTCTATGGTTATTGGTTGTTGCAATTGTTAACAGCAGAAGGAAACACTAAATGATAGCGGTGAAGCAACAACGAGGCCACTGATGGCCTGTGACATCGTTGGTGAGAGGCCATTAGTGAGGAGAAGAGGCAGTCTCGCATTGATGTGTAAATGAGATGTCAGAGGCTTATATCGTGTGGAGGTGTTAACGTAGCGTGTCGTAACACTTCTCAAAATAAACTAGACCTACAACTGTAATAGTAGTGAGTCTAGGTCAATCCCACAGAGAGAGTGTGAAAAGCTTTTAAAATGAAAATAATCGGTGTTTAGGTTTAAAAGGGAGGGTTGGTTGATTTTCTAATAAGAAAATAAAATAAAACTAAGCTAATGAAAACAAATTAAAGAAAACATGCAAAAATGATGAAAGTGATAAATTCATTAGGAACCCAATTCTTTGGTTCAATCTTAGCCTCATTAAATTGTTGTTCTTATACCTCTCCTATTAACTATTAATCGTAAATTAACAACAAGCTCTGTTAACCTCGATTTTCCCTTAGGTCATATTTAATTAGCTCGTTAATTAAACCTTGTCATCGAATAACCTAGGATACGATCTCTAGATTTAATTGGACAGCCGCATTACAAATTAGGAAAACAAATTGATGAAGGTAACAACCGCACAAGCTTGGGTCATTAACCTAGGTTATGTTATCCCTAATAATTGAAAACTATTAGTCGCCATAAATGAATCTCAATATAACAATCATGAATTATATTGAAATTCTAGCATTGGGTTCTTACATAAAAATAATAAAGCATTCAATCATTTTCACATAGGATAACACAATCACTCCCTAAGAGAAAGAACAATAAACAATGAGAGAAATGCTTAACCGGGCGGCGTCGATGTCACATCTAAATCGGCGTTGGGAAACCAACCCTCCATATGTCTCTCATGGTTGAGAGCTTTCTTTTCCCTCTTCATTCTCTCCTGAAGCTCCATTCTCCTTTTAACCGAAAACACCCAAAAACATTCATTTTCTTTCAGTCATTACTAATATGTTGCTTTTATATGAAAAAACTCCAAAATTGGATTGATTTATCCTAAAGATTTCATTTCAATTGGAATTTGGTTATTCACCATGTACGAGGATCCCCACTAAGCATCCATGGCTGAATGTTTAAAGCGCCTAACTCATAATTGGTAAATTTGTAGGTTCAATTTTTACTGGATGCATGTCAAATGGTATCACGAGTGTGACACACCTTCTCACGGCTGTAAGAACGTTCTCATAGCCATGAGTGGTGACTCACAACTATGAGTCAATACTCACAGCTTTGATAAGTTAATGGCATAATCGTGACTCCTTTCTCCTTGTTCTTGAGACTCACAACTGTGACAAGTTAATGGCATAGTTATGACTCCTTTCTGCTTGTTCTTTTTGTCTTTTTCTAGCTCCATCCTTCATCTTCTTTGTATTTTCAACATATGTCTCATTTTTCTTGGCATTTTCTTGTATTCTCTTGCTTTTAATCTTCTTCTTCTTACTCCATAAAGACAAGTGAGTATGAATATTTGAAAAACGACCAAAATATTGTGCTTTCTAATCATTTTAGCTTTTTCACTTCTGAATTTTGCCAAAAACCATATATAAGTCAAAGTGAATATCTTAAACATTTTCACAGCAATAATCACTAAGTGTTATGCAATAAATTCGTAATCAATTAAGCACATATCAATTTTTCCCACACTTAGCTTTTGACCGTCCTCAGGCAAAATATCAAAATTAAGATCATAGACCCAAAACATTGACTAATTTTTATATGTTTCAAGAATGCATAATCATAAGCAAAGATGAATGACTTTCAAAATTCATAGCAAGAATTTAACATTCAACGCTTCTACTTATGATCAATCAACATTCCATATCTTTAAAAACTGAGCAATCTAATGGTAGACTTGGAAAATGTGTTTAAAGAAGATATATTGTCAAGTACACTCAACATCATTCATAATCAAGACATTCCACAACTTTGCATATCATTTCATTTCCCCACCATTAAGGTTCACATGCAAAATCATGGATCAAAGGACTTTTCAAGGTTGTAATGTGGGAAAAGGTAAGGTGAGATGTATTTGGGTCAAGTAGCATGAAATTCATTAAAGCTAGTGAAACAAAAATAACACTTAATGTAACATAAAATGCAAAAACCAAATTCACTCAAAATTGTGTACATCAACCATGATGAATGCAAAAATAATGTTTCATTGCTCAAACTCGAGCTCTCACACACGAACCACAAGAAGCATAAATCACTCATAAAAGTTGATCATAAACAAGACTTTGTAACTATAGGGAGTGACCATTGAAAGAAACATCCACCTTATATCCAACATACTACAACTTTAGGAGGAAAGATTAATCATAAATGACTTTTTAACACATATGCACTTCCGCCTTGATACATTTATTTAAACATTTTTCTTTCTTTCTTTTTCTTTTTCTTTTCTTTTCCTTTCTTTTGCTTTTCTCTTTTCTTTCTTTCTTTTTTTTATATTGACGTTGAAAGAAACTATATCAACATGGTAATTTCAATGAAATGACATCAAATAGCATTCCAATATTATAACCAACCCACACATATGTACACCACTACACTTATACTTTTGTATATCCACAAACTCAACAATCAATAAATGTTCCACTAGCTTTAATGCTTAAAAGGGACATTTGGTTAGGTTTAAAGCATGTAATGTGGTTAATACAAAAAGAATAACCAATAAAGCTCAAGGGGGCTTATCAAAAGGAAAATCATATAATGGGTAGGCTATTTGGTTAATGTAATTCATGAAATAAAGAATGTCTAATCATATCCATGTTAATGCATGTGATAAAAATTTGGTCTTGAATAGAAATCAAAGCAAAGTTAGGATGTACATGTCATAAAGGTTGCATATAAACAAAGAAAATGAGAATGATATGAATGTATCAGTCTATAAAGGCTCAAAATATCACCAACTTTATCTACCACTAGTGACTACTCTTCTAAAGATAATACATATTAACCAATCGCAAGAGCAAAATTACATGCTAAATTTGCCATGAAATTCTCTATTCATGACTATATAATCGTAGAACCGATATAAAACGAGAAAATGTTTCTTTTTTTGTTTTATTCTCTCTCTCATTTTGATTGAAAACTTAAAAACAAGTAAAAGCAAACCAACATAGAAACACACATGCATAACCTAACTAGTGCGAAAAAGTAAAAGAAAAGAAATTTACTTCCCTTTGGTTACCTCTCAAGAAGCGGTTTTGTTTAGTATCACTAGCTTGACTCTATATTTTCTCCTCACATGATGAAATTATAGTCTTTAGGTATCATAGTTTTAGCCAGTTCCACGTGAGGTTGTTCACGATAGGGTCATGGTTGATAATCCGTCATATTCAGCACATTCCCTATCTTTAGAATCTCAAGCTCTACTAAGTCCATGCTCTCGGGAAATATTTCGAATGACTCTTCACCTTGTTCATCCTCTTTCAATTTCTCTAACCTACTAGATAAAGGTAAAAAGTCAGTCTTAACAACAAATTGGAACTCAGTATTTACCTTCGAGCTAAAAGATGTATCCTTTTCTGCTTCGAGCTCCTTCTCCACTCCTTTGATACAAACAATTCCTTTAGTAATACACTTAAGATTCTCAAGCTCCTCATCACTATGTAAGATCTCAGCACGAACGTCTACTAGGTACACATCAGGTTGATATGGCTGCTCCTTTTCGCTTTGTGATTCTAGGCGTTCGATCCTTACTACCATCTAACCCACCTCGTTTACCACATTTTAGAGTTTAGACAACGTATCTTGATGGATTTGTTCCATTTCCTGCTGGAATTGTTGTATACTCTATTGAATATTCTGTTGAAATAGAATATTGTTAGCAGTCATAATATTAAGCAAGTCTTTCAGAGATGTACCTAAGTGGTGATACGAATCTTCTGGTCCATATGGAATTGTTGTGTATCCAAACTATCATGGAAGTAATTTGGCTTATTATCCCATCCATAACTAAAATTTGTTTGATTAGTCCAAACTTGGTTATAAGATTGGAAATATGGGTCATAAAAAAAACTTCTTCCATCCATGAATATTTTTTAACACAGTAAACATTAAACAAAAATTGAAAAGATCAAGAAATAACTGAAAAGAAACAAATTACAAACAAATACGTACAAAACACCAATTAAAATCAAGAACAAAAACTAAATCACCGCAATCCCCAATAATGGTGTCTAGGTCGATCCCACAGAAAGTGTGTGTAAAGCTTTTGAAATGAAAATAATTGGTGTTTAGGTTTTAAGGGGGTTTTGGTTGATTTTCTAGTAAGAAAATAAAATGAAACTAAGCTAATGAAAACAAATTAAAGAAAACATACAAAAATGATGAAAGTGACGAATTTGTTAGGAACCCGATTATTTAGTTCAATCTCAGGCTACACCTAATTAAACATATTTCATTGAATTGTTGTTCTTATACCTCTCCTACTAACTATTAATTGTAGAATAAAAACAAGCTTTGTTAACCTCAGTTTTCCCTTAATTCTTGTTTAATTAAGAGACGCTTGTTAATTAAACCTAACCATCAAATAACCTAGGATATGATATCTAGATCCGTATTACGAGTTAGGAAAATAAATTAATCAAGGTAACAACCACACAAACTCGAGTCATTTAACTTAGGTTATGTTATCCTTAATGATTAAAAACCATTAATCGCCACAAATGAATCTCAACATAACAATTACGGATTATATTGAAATTCTAACAATGGGTTCTTACATAAAATAATCAAATAAAGCATTCAATCATTCTCACATAACACTTAAACATCAAACATAGGATAACACAATCAATCCCTAAGAGAAAGAACAACAAACAATGAGAGAAATGATTAACTGAGTCACCAGCATCGATGTCACCTCCAAACCAGTCTCAAGAAGCTAGCCCTCCATGGTTGAGAGCTTTCTTTGGTCTCTTCATTCTTTATCGAAGCTCCACTATACTTTTAGCCAAAAACACCCAAAAACTTTCATTTTCTTTCGACCGTCACTAATACGTTGCTTTCATATGAAAAAATAGGTTGTTTGGTGAGGTTGCATCATGTCACATCCGTGACTTGGTGTGTCACGCTTGTGACACACCACCTCACCAAACAACCGACACACCTTCTCACCACTATGAGACACTTCTCACAGCTGTGAGACACCTTATCATACTCGTGAAACCCTTCTCATGGCCTTGAGCTGTGAGACACCTTCTCACAGTCATGAGTCAATACTCACGGTTGCAACTGTTAAATAACTGCTTTAAAGGCAAACACCTTTAACACTTATTGTACAAATCATTTTATGATTAATAAAGGTATTTTTCATTATTTCTATGTTCATATGTTTATGGATTTGATGCTGATCTTAAACTGATTTAATGAAATCCTTGATACAGAACATAGCATGGAGGAAATCATAATCAGATCATGATAACGAGATTCCTATCATGTGTAATTATGTTAGTATCTAAACTTTACTGAGTCATAGGATTAATGAGATGGTATATCATTAATCTGAATAGATTAGCGCATGTTATACTCCTTGATTAGATCAAGCGGTAGATTTCATAAGCTGTAAAGGTGAATTGTTTATAGTTAACATGTGGATGCTTACTAAGGTTACTAAGTACATTGGATTGACCTCCTATGAGACAATCATATGGATATTCTATTCTGGTGTCAATGATATTCTCATCATAACAATGGTGCAAGTATCCTTTGACTTAAGGAGCTCAAGGATATCTCGGATACTAATCTTGTGATTTGACTCCATTCATCAATGCCTTTCAAGGGTTACTCATAGGGTGATGATTGGGTACAACTTGAGGTATTCAAAGGTAATTGAGTTTCCAATAAAGGATTTACCACTCATGATAGAAGGAGATGATACCCGCAGCTTTTTTTGGGGGTCATTATTGGGGACTCTCTGGCCAGAGCAGATATGTGTCATGAAGAGAGTCTTCAATGATACATAGAGTAATGAGATCTAATAAAACTTGGACTAGATGTGACGTAGTTAGTCTAGTGGGAGTTGACACTTTAACCATAATCTGAACTAAGTGGCATATAGATGGTGAAAGGACAAATTGCATGGCAACATTACGTATGAAAGAGTTCGTAGTCAAACCACTGACTTTCCGATCAATTGGGGGTCATGATGTGTTGCTAGTTACTACTATTGACTTACTTAAATTAAGTGTTAATTCAAGTGACCATCATAACTACAAACCTAATGGTCACACATATAGGAGATCCAAAGGATGAGTAAAATGATCTTGAATGATGATTCAAGATATGAGAGAGTGTTTCGGGATTGTATCGCAATGTGATCATGGTAGAAAATGTCGCATGGAATGGATTAGAAACAAGTGTTGTTGGCTTCCATTAATGCATGCTATTCATGGTCATTAACTTCCCATAACTTCCATTAATGCATGCTATTCATGAACATTGACTTCCCATAACTTTCCATTAGTGATGGCGATTATGGAAGGCCAAATGGTGCAGAAAACTGAGATGATTTTCATGCATCTTGTGTAAGACACAAAATGGAAAAGATAGGTTCTTTTTCTTACACACACACTTTTTCTTTCTAACTCTCTCAAGAGTTATTGTCTTTGCTAGCACAAAGAAAGAATTCTAGCCATCTCCTAGTAAGGTTTCATCCTTCTATCTTTGTGTGGAATTTCATTGGAGATGGTCTGCATTGATCGTTATGGTTTCCGACAACGCAATGTGGACAAGATTAAAGAACAAAGGATATCGTCAGAAAGGTATATAAACATGTTACATTTCGTGTTTTTGTTTTTCTATATCTATATGTATGAATAGATCTAGTTTTTAAGGTTCTGTTTTATTTTCCCTGCGCATATTTGATATATATTATGTATGAGATGCATGACCGGAGCCTAATAACCTTGTCTTAGGCCTCGTGATGAGTGAAAATATCCCAAAGGTACTCCATTTAATAATATAGAAAACCAGTAATTTGAAATCAACCTCTAAATATAGTCTATAAATTGCTCCCCAAACTTAAAGTGGCACAATATTTTGATTAGGAAAAGGCAAGACACTCTCTCATATACCTTGGCCATATCTAACTTAAGCAATACATTTCCGCCTTTAATCTTTCTACTTATATCTGAATATATTTCTTGAGCGAACAAAATGTTACTAGAGATTAATCGCCCAGGTAAAAAAGTCGCTTATTTAGGAGATATAAGTTTTGGTAGAATCAAATGTAGCTTATTTATGATCAATTTAGAGATCACCTTTTAAAAGAAGTTACACAAACTAATTGGCCTATACTTTGCAAAAAAAGATGCATTAGCAATGTTTGGAATTAGTACTAGAAGGGTAGCTGTGTAATCTTTATGAAGGTCTCCTCCCATAAAAAATTCTTGCACTACGGCTGCTAAGTCACTTTCCATTACCTCCCAACGATAAGAAAAGAACTTCCCAGTAAAGCCTTCTGGGCCTGCCACACTATTGCCATCCATCTTCCCTATCAACGTGCTCTTCTAATACTAGCATTTTTGGTAAGTCTTCATTCTTAGCATCCAGCAACACTGGCTCAATCACCTTATTCACCAAGGTGTCCATAGCATCTACTCCATTTCCCTCATCTTGCAATAAGTGACTAAAATAACAGACCCCCTCACCCTAAATACCTTAAGAATCAGTAGCCCATTCTCCATCGTTTCCCTACACTCGACGAACCATCGAGTGATCTTTCTTTTATAGTTGTATAGAAGAATTTTGTATTTGAGTCCCCTTCTTTCATCCACAGGATCTAAGATTTTTTACACCAAAAGCATTTTTCCTCTAATATCACTTGTTTGTATTGAGCTCGAGTCAGATGATAGGCTTCCCTAATAGTTCGTAAGCCCTCTTCTTCCAATAGTCTTTCCTTGACCAACAAATCATCTTCAACCCTCCTATCATTCTGCTAAAAATTACCGGATAATTGTCTATCCCAATTTTTGAAAACTGACTTAAGTCTCTTCAACTTACTTCAAAGTTTCACAGTGGGCATCCTGAACAAGCCAAGTTCTAATTTTTTCTAACTATCATCAGGAAGTCCCTTTGCAAGTACCAAGCATTTTGAAAGTAAAAGGATTTTGGTTGTAGAATTCTCAATTTTCGAGACTGAGAATATTAATAGAGAGTTGTCAGATTGAACTCGACTCAAATGTTCCACAGTAAGCGTAAGATTCGACATCCATTTCGTGTTTATCAAAGCCCTATCAACCCTTTTCCAAATACAGAGCTGACCATCCTAGTTATTAGTCTATGTAAAACGAGAGCCCATATACCTAGCATCCACCAAACAATGTTGTGCCATAAAATGTTGATACTCTTTTGCTTCAGTCACCTAAAAAGGAAAACCTTTAATTTTCTCATACAAAGACAAGCATAAGTTCAAGTCTCCACAGAATAACTATGGTTAAGAAGAATCAGCAAAAGAATTCCATAAATCTCTCCTCTGAACGTGATGTATGAACAAAAGAGAGATGCATATGTCTTTTTAAGGAAATATGTTAAATCTATAAAGTAATCTGCTGATTATTCTCATGTAACAAACTAAAAGTAAATTCCTGATCGTAGAAAATACATATTCGACTTAAATTGTTAGCAATCATTCTTTCAAAATTTAATTTCTTTTTAACTTCATCCGTTCAAGATAAATCCATAATAGGTTTAGCTATAGCCACCATTTGAATATTATAAATGTGCTTCAACTTCTTCAGTCTTAAAAGAGTTAATATATTAGCTAATCCCTGTAAATTCTAGAAAAGTAGTTTAGTCATTAGGTATTAGATGAAAAATTTTTGGTCGCTTGAAGCAAAGCTCTTGTATGTACCCCTATCTCATATTGCTTGGTAGGAAGAGAATGAGATATTGCCTCATTATCCTCATCACCAATAATTGTTAAGTTAATTGTTGTAATTGCTGTCGTCGAAATCCCATAATCCATATGTAAACCGCTTCCTTTCTACTAGGAGATGCTAAATCTAATGCCTTAACTCTACCCAACTCCATATGCTCCAAAGTATCATTAGATGACATATTTTAAACTAATACAACCTTTATATTTTTTTTATTCTCAATGTGATCCTCAATCTCCTCATCATCTAATAAGGAATCTTTTCTTTGTAACAATAATCCTTTCAACAACAACAACAATAGGAAGTATATTGACAGCTACCTAGCATTAAGACAATTCAATCACTAGATTTTTTGTTTGGATAGCATGCTCATTGAAATCATCATCAACAACTTTGACCACAATAGCTTCAAGGTTATCTTTTGGTTAGTGGCAATAATAGGTACAGCAGAGTTGAAAATAATCACAGTGGTACCAAAGCTCACCAAATCCATTGAAGATGCAACATTCAAACCAAACCCATAATCATTCGACATCACAACTACAGTACATGTATTAGTATGTTCAGCTGTAACAACAACAATAATACCATCATCTTGAGCAAATTTTGCTAGTTTTTTTGGATGGTTTTCATATTTTTCTTTCAATGTTTCTACCTCCGCCAGATTCTCCGACTCCATTATAGTAGGGGTTACAAAGGTTTTCTTTTACACCCCCTATATGGAACCTACAAGCATTCCATAAATAAGGCAACTAATTTCTTGTACATACATTCACAACATGCATTTCGGTTCATGCTACACATATACCCATTACAAAACTCCTCAGTTCTTAACATTATCATTTAATAGTAGTAAAACATTTTTACATTTACATGATAATCCAAAAGAAAACATACAATTTCCTTTAACCATTACATGTACAATCATCTTTAACTAAAAACGCCTTCCAAAAGTACTTTTTCTTCTATCTGTTGGCTTTAGTCCCTGTATATGTTCCCTATACCTCGCTCTTATGACTTGGACCTACACAGATTATGTAACATACCATTCTTATAGCATACATGCTCGATCATATACATGAATACTTGAGAATATACTCAGCGTAAATGGTACATTAGAACAATCACATTGATACAATCTAAGGCATCAATATAACTTAAGCATTCTAAATATTTATGCACTTAAAGTCATGCAGTGCACACATAATTTACACATCACCAAGTTGTTCAATCATATGAATATATAATCAGGCATATGTATTTATGCCATGTTTATTGCATACTCAATTGACCTTTTCGGGTATGTATTCTTAATCGCAAATCTTGATCGTTCAATTATTATATCTTATACATTACCACTCTGCATTCAGATATATACCTTAAGTAAGTTTGATTACTCTAAATTTATCAATCATACATTCATCAACCTTTTCTAGCAATATATATTCACACAATTTCCCAATTATCATCATTCATACCTAATACACCTTACTCATATCCTTTGGATCATATTTGCATTCATAAGAACACCTTTATTCCTTTAACAACTTAAAATTTCAAGATTTAAATATATTGATATCAAGACAATCCATTCATTAGGTAATGACATCAATTAACAACCTAAACTTATCAAACGCTTAACCAATTAATTAAGAAACAATCTAGGATCATTTCAAGCCTGAATCAAGTCCAAATACACCAATGTAGAGTGACTTATTTTGGTTCAACAAATTCACAAAACCAAAATTATCACTTCAAAGCTTTGGCCACGATCATGGGGGACCTTCGTACGATTATAGGATGAGTGCCCCGATGTGCACTATCCAATTTTCCTCAATTCTCCAAGAATTTCATCTACTTAGGATAATCATTAACACTTCAAAATTTCTAGAATTTATACTCTCAAAAGCTACTTTAATTCATGTTAATATAGTTTCCATCTTGGTTACATAAATATCACAAAACTCTACTCAATTGATTCATTTTCTAAATTCAAGAACACTTCAATATCACCTATCTTTACCATAAATTCACCATCGTTATACTTCAAATCTTATCCTAATTCATCCTTATAACAGCCTATAACCTACTATTTTTATGCATAAAAAAATAGAAAAGTTAACCAATTCATCCATCATATTCTAGTACAACTTCATCATCAATCCTATATGTAGTTCATCCCAATTCAATCATCAGAAAATTTCTGTTACAACATGCCACAAAGATCATAATTTCACTTGTTTAGTTAAAATCGCAACTCAATTATCAAGCTATCATAGCCCTCCAAGCTTACAAGCACAATTCCAAAAACAAAGTGGAAGTTGAAAGATTTCAGTAATAAGAAGACAATAGAATATTTGGGTGGCAAAGTATAGAATTTAAGCAAAAACTCAAGGTTGTGAGGTTGTGTATGTATATCGGTAGTGAGAGAAGGAAGAAGAAAATAACATGTAGCAAAAATAAGAAAGAAGATAGCCATCCATGTGTGTGGGTCGTGGGGTGTAGGTGTGTGGTGAGGGTTGAGTCACTTGTCAAATAAAGGACCATGCTATATGTCCTCTTCTTAAACTACCAAATGTCCCTTAACACTTAAATATCTAGTCCACTTATCACATAGTTTCTTAAGCCACTTGTCACCCAATTATCTAAGCCATTTGTCACTCAATCACTATTCTCATTTGCTACTTAATTTTCTATGCAAAAAGTCACTCATTTTGTAGGCTTAGTCATCCTAATTTTCCATGTGTCAACTTATCTTACCACTTGACATTTTTCCTAGACTAAATGTACATTTTCATTCATCAATTTTCCAATTGTAACAATTAACTCCAAATTACTAATTATAATTCATCAAACCAAAATTCAAGAAATAAGCAATACACAATCAAATCATCATCATTTTAAACCTTTTATACCCCGAAACATGTCAATTAAGTGCATATAATATCTTTGTAATATTTTCTAAATCAACATTCATGTGTGTATAGGCTCATGTTATAAATGTGAATGAAATGAATCTCATAAATTCTAAAATGATATGACTCAAAAGTCTAACATTCTAACCCTTAGTAAGTTTTGGAAACCTGCCATTACAGATTAATACTCGTGCTAAGCTTAAAAGCTTAATGGGGAAACAATTAGTTTGGATGACCTCTCACAGCAGTCATCAGCCAAGCACATACTGTGACACCCTAATACCCCCTGGGAGGATATTGCGAGTGCCACATACACACTGAACTCACTGAATAAGAAGCATTTCGAACATACAAAACACTTTATACATACATTACCAGAATCTCAACAAACATACATCGCATGTCAAAATTTCCAAAAGCAGCCTGAATTAAGGTCATTACAACCCATCAAAATAAAAATTCATGAGTTATGGACATCAGATATAAGTCCAAAAATAATCTCAAAATACATGTGAGCAAAACAAAAATCAGACTCCTTTGGTCATCGCGGTTGTCTTGTCTCAGTTCCTATGTCCCTCTTTCAGATTCTACATGGGGCAAATCCACCGTGCTAAGCATATAGCTAAGTGAGTAATAACTAATCTATGGATAAACTGACAACTTAGCATATTGAATCATGTAACAGCATATACATTCATTAAACAATAAATCAGATATAATGTATTTCAGAACAGACTTTATAATTAACATAACTGAACATCACAAGAGGGTATAAACCCTTCAGAATCAGAACACAATAAGGTTTAAGTCATAATCAAACGTATGCCAGAATAAAAAAAACTAGATAATTGCTAATCCATTTACAGAAGTGGGTAACGGGACTTATACAGAAGAGATCGAAGTCTCGACACCGAAGTGTCAATAATAGAAGAAACCAAAGTGTCACAGAAGAGACCGAAGTCCCGACACCTAAGTGTTAATATTAGAAGACACCGAAGTGTCAATAACAAAAGACACCGAAGAGTCAATAACAGAAGACACCGAAGTGTCACAGAAGCAGCTGCAGATCCTTCTAGGCATGCTTATTTACCCACAACTAGGACTTAACAAAATCAAAACAGAAATGTCTAAAATTCAATTAACATATTTACAGCTTTGCAAATCATTCAAGCATATCACATATTTACAGGTTTGCAAATCATTCAATGATCCAAATCAATAGCAACCAAAATAGTCAAAGCAAAACTATCAAAATTTGCTCACTGAATTTCTAACACAATTGAACAACTAAATTATTTAGAAAAATTACCATCTAAAATTACTTACAAAATTGACCCTCTAAAATTACTTACAAAGATTACCATCTAAGATTACTTACAAATCTCCCTTATTGCTTATTGCCTCGACGTCCCGGCAATATCTGAAATCGATCGCTCAGTGGGTTCCTCTAAAACATTTAATACAAACATATATTATTATTGTGCATAATCATGAATTCAATTATTCACATTCATGTATATTGAATATATATGATGCATGTTTATGACAAAATCCGGGTTTCTTATCCTTAATCTTGTATCATTCTCAATCATGCAAAAAAATACTCAAATCCTCATTCCAGATTTATTTCACAACTAACTTTCAGGTCCACTTTGCTCAATTATTCTCATCAGGTAATTGAGGTAATTAGGTAATACTTCCTTATAGAAAGTTGTCCCTATTTATCTTAGGTTTCCAATGATACCAAGTTTATCCAATTGGGGTCAGTATACTAAAAGTTATACTCAAACAATTTCGGATTGTTCTTAAGCTTCAACAGAATTCTTATCTCAACTTCTAATCAGATTCTGAAATTCCTAGAGGCAGAATTAGAATTTAATCTCTTCATAAAATTTTTATCCTTATGTTTCTAGTTTTATCCAAATCAAAAATAACTCCATTTGGATAACTACATAGAAAGTAATGCCCAAAATATTGAAACATGTTCAAGTTGTCAGGAAACTTCGCCATAGCGAACTTTCCAAAGAGCAAAATTCCTCGGCATATTCTTAAAAGTTTGTCGCAAAAAACTCAAGAGTTAGCCACGGCGAACTTTCACAGAAATGAAATCCTTTAAGTTGGTCGCGGCAAACCAAAAAGACTTGGCCGCGGCGAACTTTGATAGAAGCATACTTCACTTTCCAGATTTTAACTTCAAGCCAATTTTCTAGACTCTTAACGACATAATTTGAATTCAGTTCCTTCATGAAAATTTTATCTCTATGTCTCTAGTTTACTATAAATTAAACTTCATCCAATTTGGATATTTACAGATCAAGTTATGCCCTAAAGACAGACACATGTTCAGTAAAATTCTGCATATCCTAACTCCATCTCACTTCAATCTTTCACCAAGTTATACACATCTCCGAATCTACTTCTTCCTTTAACACCCACACCTACATCAACACCATTCATGCATGCAACAATCCACAAGCATGAAAATATATACCAATTATGCATGCATGTAGTTACAAACATTAAAAACTGAATAAACTTACTTGACTAAGCTTCTTTCTTCAGCAAAATTTCTAGAACTTAGGAGAGAAAATGGGAGTTTCGGTGGATGCAGCAATGGAAGGAAGAGTGAAATAAGTAATTGACTGAAGGTTTATAAGTGTTTTTGGTGATGGATGAGCCAAAAACACTAACAAATGTAGAAAATAGTTGTTTAGACGATGGAGGAGTAAGGAGGAGATGAAGTCTTCGGTAGAGGAAAAATGAAAGTTCACAAATGCCGAAACCATTTTTCCTAATGCCTAGGTGTCCCTTTTTAAGGCTTGACACATGTATTGGCACATGTCTCCAATACATGTGTCTTCCTAGTAGGCTACCATGTCACTTATCAATTTGTCCAATTGTCATACATTAATAAGTCCATTTGTCACTCCATAATTTGTCTCTTAATTTCTTTATTTTTCTTAATCTAAAATACGTTAAATTTTCAATAAATTTCCAAAACATCCCAAATGTCTCCAAAAATACAGAATTAATAATAATACACACTAATTTAATAATCCAAGATAATTAATCCATAATTCACCAAAATTCTGAAATAACAACTATTATCACCAAATAAATTTGTAACGCATTTAATCCAACATTCTTACTTTAATAACTAAAAAAACAATATATCACTTATACCCGGAACATGTCATGAATGCATGTATAATATTGGTATGAGTCCAAAAAGGCATATGCACAAATAAGCAAAAAATCAATTATGCCAAGCATACCATGCATTGAAATTCCTTAATATTCTAACCACTAATATGGGGTGTTACACATTTAATCTCTCACTTAGTAGTTTTGGTACAAACAATTAGATCTCTCAAAAGTGTCAATGGTGATTCTATATTAAATTGACATAATTGAAGGAAAGTGATTTCTTTTTTATTTGAGTTTTTGATTTCTTAAGATGATAGTTAGGTCATATAATATTATTCAATTTGTTTCATTTATGAGATTAACTCTTATCCACAAGGTCAAACTTATGGTTGCCATATATTTTCTTTAATATTTTACAGTATTAACCACATCACTTCATGCATTTTCTAATCAAGTGACTATCATAACTTCAATAAACCATATATACTCAAATAGGTTAAATCAATTTGATTTAACATGTATAGTGTGAAAGAGGATTAGTACTCACATTCTGGTAAACAGAAATAATAGATTACCTAAATAATAGCATTTAGACAAAGAGATATTCATGTCATACTATATGTAAACCTAGCTAAAGGATAACACTATCAACTTTTCCTCAATTTTCTAAGGGTAAATAGCACGTCCATGAAACTTATATATATTTAACACACACACACACAAACACACACACACACACACACACACACACACACACATACAAACATATATACACATATCAAGGAGAGGTTTTGGAGTGTAAAGGTCATAACCCACAAAATTTTGACGATGCAAACCTAAACTATACTAATTTTAGAGAAGTGTGTGAAATGAGGCAATAATTAGATATAAAAATAAAAAGTATATGATAATTGATTTCAACAACAATTTTAATTGATGATTTAAGGATATTGGATTCTAGTTAAAATATTTTGTATTTGATTAAAATTTTAGAAAAATTAGCTTATAGGATGTTTATTTAGAACATATGGATGATCTAATGGCAACAATACCTATATTGACATGGCTTGACACATTAATTCCTGAATATGTAGAAAGCATGTTGCAACATCTTAAATAGATTTCAAGTAAGGCATTTTAGATTTCCATATTTTCCTGTCAAATAGACGAAAATAAGAGTAGAGAAAGGACACAGGAAAATAAAAACACACATAACCTTAAGAACTAATTTAGCTTGTTAATATATTTGATGTTTCCTTTTCTTCATTATCATGCACTATCTAAAATAACTTTTTTATACCTTAACTAATTCAACTAGTGAACTTTTTAGATGAGTCAGATACAATATACTTAATCTTATATATGATAAGTCTTAACACTATCAAATTAGCTTTGGAGAATCTTGAGGATCAGTTAGAGTTTTTTTCATTTAAGTGAGATTTTTCTCTATTTCTTAATCTTCTTTATTAAATTGCATCAAGCTAAGACTTGTTATGTTTGGCTCTGATGTTTATTACTAGAAAAATCCAATTTTTTGAATAAGTAAAATAGTATTAATAAATTAAATAAGAAGTTACATATGAGATCAAGAATAACTAGCAAGTCATGCAGCGACAATGTTTAGATGATAAAGCTCATTTACGTCAACGAAATCGTTTAGAGGCAAACATAATGATTTTAGCTAGTACAATGACAACGTATAGAACGAGAGTCATAAAAGCTTAATACTGCCATCAGATGAAGAGTTAGGCAAAATTTTAAAGCTTAGAACCCATTTTCTCCATTTTACACAATTCCTACCAAATTAGGGTTTGGGAAGATAATCGTCGATTGCAGCAGGAGAAGGTGCTACAGTCAATGGAAAGAGAGGATCTTCAAGAATATGCTTCCTATTTCTAGAACTGATGTAGAGTGTAAGGATTGGAGTACTCAACTTCGACAGATGCGCTCTATGCATTAGAGACAAAGGACTCCTTTTACTCAGGTACTGACTTGCAACTTGAGTTGATTTCCTTTTTCAAGAATTTTAGCCTCTGTATGTTAATAGATTCTCTATGATAAGGCTAGATTAGGGCAAACTCGGTCAAACGTTATAGAACATAGGTGTTTGTCTTTAATTTTATCAACTAGAGAGAGTAGAACCTCATCTCGTGAGTGATGTGTGTTCTAAAATCTTCTAATGTTTCTCTCTCGCCAAATCTCCTTAATGGACGAGGCGAAGGAGATGACATAAATATGCTTGTTTTAGTTAGAGGTATGATTCACCCCCTAAAACCAGTCTAAAGATTCCCCAAAAGTGGTCCCAATATTAGATATAAGACTTAATTCTTGTATTTTTCTCCCATACGAACTGGGAAAAAGGGGCAGAGGAAGAAAAGATGATTCCTAGATTCTTCTTCTAACTCACAGAGAGCACAAATAAAGTTAGAGGTAATATAGCACAGTATGTCCATTGTACTTAGCTTATTCAACATAGTGAGCTAGAGAATAATGTAATAGCTAGGCAAGAGAGGCTTGTGCCAAGAAAAATGCAATGTTGGTTGAAATATCAAAGAACAGTTTCATTAGAGGCTTAGGCTTTGTCTTGGTGGCTTTCTTTTTACGTGATGTACTCAACTTGTAGAAAAAAATGAGCATTATTTGTGCTTAAATCAATCCTATTTTTAATTTATTTAGCTATCAAAATCAAAATCTATACCGACTTTCTTCTACACATATTTGCCTTTGTAGTACTGAAACTAATTAGTGATAAACTATGAAGACTTTGGAGAAAATTTTGCTTTCTTTTTCCTTATCTTACTCTTTTATTTGCAGACTTGTTCTGGGAAGATTGATTATTATTCCGAGTAGATTGCTTATCTTGGAAAGTATGCAAAGTACCTCAATTGATTACTCAAATGCTTAATCGATAAATTAAAGTAGAGTTTGTGTTTTGTATTTTTTGTTGGTCTTTTGCTCTAATTTAGGAAATGATTTCGAATTTAATCAATTTTAAGTGAAATTTCTAATAGAAGATGAATGTGTATGGAGGAATTTATCAACTTCAAAATCTTCTTTGGTTGGTTAGTAACTAAGATTTGGTAAGAGAGAAATACTAGTATGGACAATTTCATACATTTCATGTCAAACACTAGGTAAAAGTCATAAAGTATTAAGCATTCATCAATATGCTTTATTTTTTATTTAATTCCTGATCATCACTTTAAGTATTTAATTTTAAGACTTAAGTTAAATAATAAACTTTTAGGAATTAAACCACATATTTCATTTCTATCTGAACATCCTTTTAAAAATAACTGTCAATTAATAGGGATTGGTGGCAAATTGAAAGACAAAATTAAGGCTAGATTATATATGGAAGACATGAATATTAAGAGAAGATTTAAATTTGAAAAATGAGAGATAACGAGCCATACATGATTCCATCTACATGTTACACTATGTCTAAAAAGTAGAAACAAAATTTTTGTCAATTTATTAAATTAGTCAAGTTTCTTAATAGGCATGAATCTAATATAGCCTATGGTGTCAATGCCATTAGGGAAAAGTTTTCATATTGAAAAGCCATGATTGTCATATACTTCTACAACAATTACTTCTTGTTAGAATACGTAGGTGTTTGTTGAAGAAAGTGTTGGCATAATTGGGTGATTTTTTAAGCAATTATGTTATGAGACATAGAAATTAGAAGAACTTGAAAAATGGAAAAATAAATAACTTTGATTCTATGTAAGCTTGAACTAGTTTTTCCACTATTTTTCTTTGATGCTATGGTGTATTTGGAAATTCACTTACTATACGGGCAAAACTTTGTGGACCAGTTCAATTCGATGGATGTTCCCCATTGAAAGGTAATTTGTATTCACTTCTACATTTTTTATCTTCTGGTATTATTTAGTAACAAATGCTAATGCTTTATTTGAAGGCCCTATTGCAGAGTCTTATATATTGGATGAATGCTTGATGTTTTGTTCTATGTACTTAAATATGGAGACATGATTTAATAGAGAAGAACATTACTTCTATTTTGATTAAAATAGTGGCTTGTAAGTTTTCTCCTAAAAAGTAAAACCACTTAAAATAGGAAAATATAAAGAGTTAACTAAAGACAAACTTGAAATTGGCCAACTGTATATTTTAAAGAACTATGAGGAAGTCAATTTATATATAGAGTATGGATATTACTTCTCATTCATTATTTCATATTAAAATTTAGCATTCAACGTCTATTTTCTTACAATAATTTACTTTTTAAATAGAGAGCAAAAAGGTGAGATTAGAAGCAAAGGTGAGGTTAATGTTAAAGAAAGGCATAAAATAAACTTCCCATCACGGTTTAGGACCTGAATAAGTTATTCATGTAATAGTATGAAAAAATGAATATTCTAGGTGAGGTTACAATATTAACTTTTAGTTTTTTTTTACAGATAATACATTTTAATAACTATAAATTGTCAGAGGCAATGATAACATTATATACTTTAGCATATGGGCCTCATATGTGTGGGAAAAATATACAAGTTGTATTGTTAATAGAGTTATATTTCATATAAAAGAGTATGATAGTCACCTTAGAAGCCAAAACTGTGGGGTTATTGTTACGGGACAATACAAGGATAGTTTTATTGACTGCTACAGTGTTATCTCTAAAATAATTAAGTTACATTACATTAACGATAAAAAAAGGTTTTTCTATTTAAGTGCAAATGGTTTAATCTTGGTGGTAAAGGGGTTAAAATAAAAGTGAATGGAAACATCACTAACATCAATGTTAGTAAGACATGGTATAAAAGTGTATGACTTGTGCTTGCAAGTCAAGTGAAATAAGTATTCTTTCTCAATGAAACTGTATTGGATAATAATTGGAAAGTTGGGCAAAATTTTCAACATCAAAATTTTTTTGGTTTTTGTAAAACAAAAAATAGCCCAACGGGTGAAGATGTGATGAAGTACATTAGGAGATTGAATTGTAGCTGAATGATTCAGCTATCGAAATTGAAGATGAGAATATATCATCATTCCATAGGAGAGATATTAATCCCAATATACTAGAAGCAACTAAAGTACAAGGCAATCTTGTTATAGAAAGGAATGAAGACTGTATCGAGGATGAATTATATGATAATGATGATTCGTTGGCCAAGTATAATAGCAATAAAGAGATGAATCATAATGCAATTAATGATGATGATTTTGAAGATCTTGATTATGATGATTGAAGGTATTATGAAAATGCTCTTTATGTTGTCTTATTGTAATATTGGTAACATTTATATCGTTAATGCAATTAATGTATCATGAAAGTGCATTTTCTATTGGTTATTGTAATGTTGGTAACATTTATCTTACTAATGTAATTAATGTTGATGATTGAATGTATCAAAAAAGTGCTCTTTCTATTGTCTTATTGTAATTTTAATAGCAGTTATGTATTTTTTAATAGATATCCAACATAATGGAACCTTGTTTTTTTGTTTTAAAAAATGATGTGAGAAGGAACTACGTGGAAAAGAATATGATAAGATCACACAATATAAAGTCACTCATTATAAGGAAGGTAAAGGATGGGTGTCAGAAGAAGCAGAAAAAAACTTGTAAGTATAAATTTTTTAATTATTTTTATTGATTTATTAATATAGTAGTAAGTAGTAATATATGTGTAATAGTCGGTTTTCAAAACTTACTGAGGGTTAGAATGTTAGACTTTTGAGTCATATCATTTTAGAATTTACGAGGTGCATTTCATTCACATGTATAACATGAGCATATACACATATAAATGTTGATTTAGAAAACATTGTAAAGACTGTATATGCACTCAATTGACATATTCTGAGGTATGAAAGGTTTAAAATGGTTATGATATGATTGTGTCTTGCTTATGTCTTGAATTTTGGTTTGATGGATTATAATTAGTAATTTGGAGTTAATTGTTGCAATTGGAAAATTGATTAATTAATATGTACATTTAGTCTAGGAAAAATGTTAAATGGCAAGAAAAGTTGACATGTGAAAATTAAGTTTACTAGGCCTATGAAATAGTGACACGTGGTAGTTGAATTGAGTAAAAATGGCTTAGACAATTCAGTGACAAATGGCTTAAGAAACTAAGTGATAACTGGATTAGGTATTTAAAGTTTAACAAGAGGACATATAATATGGTCCTTTAATTTATAAATGCCTTGAGGGGTGTCTCAACCCTTACCATACACCTACACCTCACGACCCACACATATGGATGGATATCTTCTCTCTTATTTTTGCTACATGCTACTTTCTTCTTTCTTCTGTCAGTTCTGACATACATACACAACCTCTCAACCTTGAGTTTTTCCCTAAATTCTATACTTTTCCACTCCAATATTCTGTTGTATTCTTATTACTAAAAACATCCAACTCCCACTTTGTTTTGGAATTATGCTTGCAAGCTTAGAGGGCTAGGATAGTTTGATAATTGAGGTGGAATTTGAGCTAAACAAATAAGTGAAATTCTGATCTTTGTGGAATGTTGTAATAGAAATATGATGATGATTGATTGGGATGAACTGCATGTAGGATTAATGATGAAGTTGTGCAGGAATATGATGGATGAATTGGTTACTTTTCTATTTTGTTTTTGATGTGTGAAAACAGTAGGTTATAGGCTATTGTATGGAAGAATTAGGTTGAGTTTTGAAGTATAAATGAAGGTGAATTTATGCTAAAGATAGGTGCTATTGAAGTGTTCTTAAATTTGGAAAAGTTGGGATTACATGTATGATGGGATTAAGTGAATGATAATGAACCAATCGAGTAGAGTTTTATGAGATTTATGTAACCAAGATGGAAGCTATATTAATATGAATTGAAGTAGCTTTTGAGAGTATGAATTTTGGAAGAATTAAAGTGTTAATAACGATCTTAAGTAGATGAAATTTGTGGAGAATTGAGGGAATTTGGTTAGTGCACAATTGGGGTACTCATCCCACGACCGTGGCCAAAACTTAGAAATGATAATTTTGGTTTTGTGAATTTATTGAACCAAATGAGGATAAGTCACTCTACATTGGCGTATTTAGACTTGATTAAGGCTTGAAATGAACCTAGATTGTTGCTTGATTAATTGGTTAAGGGTTCGATAAGTGTAGGTTGTTAATTGATTTCATTACTTAAGGAATGGATTGCCTTGATATCAATGTATTTAAATATGGAAATTATGAGTTGTTAAAGGAATAAATGTGTTTTTATGAATGTAAATATGATCCAAAGGATATAAAGGTGTATTAAGTATGAATGAATGAGAATTAGGAAATTGTGTGAATGTATATTGCTAAAAAAGGTTGATGAATGTATGATTGATAAAATTTAGAGTAATCAAGCTTAATTAAGGTATAAACCTGAATGCGAAGTGGTAGTATACAAACTATAATAATTGAACAGTCAAGATTTGTGATTAAGAATACATACCCAAAAAGGTTAATTGAGCATGCATTGAACATGACACATATATATGTGCATGATTGTATATTCATATGATTGAACAAATTAGTGATTGTGAACTATGTGTGTATTGCTTAACTATAGACGCACAAGTTGATCGCTAACATCTAGACATTGCCCGATCAACAAGGCAATAACTATTATGGAGCGTACTATGAGTTAACCTAGATGTGCAAATTTAATTATATGTGCCTCCGTTTGAATTGTATGTGTGAACAATTAAATGATGAATGTTGAACTTAGATCTGAAGGATTTGATATATGACATGAGCACATTAAATGAAAAATACTAAAAGCATGATATGTGAATTGATGCATCTTTTTACATTGAAATACATGATCAGATAAAGGAGTTATGAGTGGAGTAGCCAATGTGCGGAAAAGAGCTTAAAGCTCATAATTGTGCATAAAGATCGAAAGGCTCAAATAATAATGAGTCCAGTATCCACAATGGATACATGATAGTATATAAAATGAGCTTAGTATCCATAACGGATACAGTGTAGTAAATTGGTTTGATAAGTGCTCGGTCACAACAAAGCAAAATAAGAAAGAAATCACATGCTCATTTGCATATACAATTATTCATGTATCATATGAATGATTGTGATGAAATTATTGAATTGTTCTAAAATTGTGATATGCAATGTTGGTATACAATACTTATTGAAATATGTCAGAATGTGACATGGTATTCGATATTGGATTTTGTAATAAACTTGTTAAATTGAGTTTTGTAATTTATTTTAGTGTTCTTAGTTGAGTGAGCACGTCGATGATGATTCACTCACTGATTTCGCAAACTCATCAAAATTGTAACGTTGATTTTTAGTTTCAAGGAAGATCTAGCTTCTATAGTAGAAAAATTACACACATTGTCTCTAGTGTGTAATTTTTGTACTATATGATGTACTGTGATTGAGTTCAAAAATGTTGTGTATGGTCTTGTTGAATTTGGAATGTTAATGACATATATGAATTATTATGATTGTAAAGGAAATAAGTATTTGGAATGCTTAAGTTATGTTGATGCCTCAGACTGTATTAATGTGATTGTTCTAATGTACCATTTTTGTAAAGTATATTCTTGACTATCCATGGATATAATAGGGCATATGCGCTATGAGAGTGGTATGTTATAAGTTTTGGCATCAGAGCATGGTTTGGCATCTTTAGGGATACATATATAAGCATTTAAACATGACATAGTAAGAGACTCATATAGTGATCACAATTATTATTTGTTATAGGTCATCTGCTATAGGAAATCGAGTCGCATAATCAGCTGATTTTAAGTCTATAGGAGCCAATAGAGAGTCCCCAATACTTCAATCTAAACAAATGCCTCAAAGAATTCTTAAGAGGAGAGAAATGAGGTATGACAAACTTAGAAAGCAGGGGGTTGTAGACTTTTTATGGAAGTATAGACCCCGCCAAGGGAGAAGGTTCGCTGGAAGGAACGGAAAGGGTGTTTGATCAGGTGGACTGTGAGTTCGATGAAAGGTTTGACTATGCAGTCTCGTTACTTCAAGGTCAGGCTAATTAGTGGTGGAAGACTATCCCAGGGAGTTTCGCCTGACCTTGTAGACTGATGTGGGAAGACTTCCTGAAGGTCTTTATGGAGAATTGTATGCCAAAGATCCATTTGGATAGGAAGATGAAAGAGTTTCTCGATCTAAAGGGAAATCTCACTATAGTCAAGTATGAGGTGCTGTTTAATGAATTAATAGGATATGACACTGCTCTGATTCCGACTGAGGAAGATAAATGTAGGTAGTTTAAGGACAAATTGAATATAGAGATCAGAACGAAGTTGGTTATTACCAATTTGAATAATTTTACTAAGCTGAGAGCTGCTTCGATTTGGATTGAGCAGTTATTGAAAGACGAACAAGGAGAGTATAGACAAGAGTTTAGAATTAAGAGGCATAGTAAGTTTCAAGCTGACTCTAGCAGAAGATTTAATAAATGCTGGAATAGATCATCACGGTTATAGACTAGATTGAGGCAGTTAGAGTTTAAATTAAGAGGTGGTTTTGTTCATGCTAGTGGTGTTAGAGGTCATACATCTAGAGGACAGACACATGGAGGGCAAACACAACAGATGCTTAGTTGTGACAATTGTGGAAAGAAACATGGTGGAGAATGTTGGAAGATATCACAAGCTTGCTTGCATTATGGCTCTTTTGAGCATTATATTAGAGACTGTCCTGTAATATTGGGAACATATTCTGGAGTGAAAGGAGGATCAATGATTGAAATGACTGTCCAACAGAGCAGAGCTAATAGAGCAGGGCAAAGAGGTAAAGGTAGAGGGGTCAAATAAGTTCAGCAGGTCCTAGTTTTAGAACTGAGGTATGGAGTAACCAACCGCAGTCCAGGCCAAAATCTTTGCTATTACGATACAGGAGACGTATAATTCTCCAGATGTTGTTATAGGTGTGCTATATGCCTTTAATTTTGAGGTATTTGCATTATTACATTTAGGATCTACACATTCATTTATCACACCGCATCTAGCATATAAACTGTATTGTGAGAGAGAGATGTTGAAATGTGGCTTAGAGGTGGGTACACCGATAGGTGGTACTATAGTGAATGGAGAAATGTGTAAAAGGTGCATGATTTGGGCTAATTAGGCAGAGTTGAAAGCTAATTTGATAGTACTATAGTTGAAAGAGATAGACCTCATTATGGATATGGACTAGCTTACTGGTCATAAGGTTGTGATGAATTGATATACTAAAGAAGATATTCTTGAATCTCCTAATCAACCAAAGGTTATATTTCGGGGTGTTAGTCAAGTAGTGCCAGCCAAATTGATTTCATAAATGAGTGCCTTTTGGTTGATTCGAAGTGAATGTGAGGCTTATTTAGCCTATATGACCGACACCTGAATTGAGCAGACAGTACAAGACATTCCTGTTGTTAAAGATTTCTTAGGTGTATTTCCTACTAAATTACTAGGATTACTGTCAGATAGGGAAACGAAGTTCATTATTGACTTAGTTCTAGGTACTACTCTTGTATTTATTCCTCTGTATAGGATGGCACATGTGGAACTTAAGGAACTTAAGACTCAGTTGCAAGAGTCGTTGGATAAGGGTTTTATCAGACCCCATGTATCACCTTAGGGAGCTCCAGTTTGTTTGTAAAGAAGAAGGATAAAACCTTAAGATTATATATTGATTATAGGCAATTAAATTAGGTGACACTAAAATTGTGATATGCAATGTTGGTGATGTGTGTTTAATTGTTGATACATTTAATCATTTACACTTTGCGATTAATGATACAAAAATGCTTAAGATACTCACTTTAATTCATATATGATTTTAAGTACAATTTGGAAGTAAAGAAATTAAAGTGAGTCGAAAGAACTACATTTGGGCTATTTTTTGAAGATTAATTTTTATTTGTCTTCATAGAGCAAGAAGAAGAAAATTAAAAGACAAGAAGAAAACTAAAAGAAGAAAAAATCAATAGCAGCAAGAAGAAGAAACAGCAACGTGTGGGTAGATAAAAGAGATAAAAAAATAACCTAGCAACAGGTGGAGTAAAACGGCAGTGCAACAACATTTGCATTGTCTGCATTGAACACAACATTGTTCGTTAAAAGCAGACAACATTTGCGTTCAACGTAGATATTATACGTTTAACACACAAGAACTTAGGTCTTTGAGAGAAGAGGTGAATATTATGCATGGATAAAAAACCCGTAACTTAATTCGACACATCAAGCATAGTGAATGAGGAGAGTAGCGTGAGAAGAGAAGAAGAGGGGCCACAAAATAACGTGAAAAGAGATGAGTGAATAGTCGCTTGGGACCTTAATCTTAAATTATACTATCAGTGAATAGTGCAGTGAATAATGAAGTAGAGAAGGTTGCGGTAGTGAAAGGAGAGCCATTAGGGGTTTCGGTAGGGTATTTGTATGGGGGCTGAAGTATTTTATTTGGAGAGATTCATGGAAGGCTAAGTTCCTGACACTGGTTTAGAGGTGACATCGACACCAACGAACATGGTTAAGCATTTTTTATTATTTTTTATGTTTCTTTCTCTCATTAGAAATTCAATATGTTATCTTGTGTGAATTGATTGGGTATTTGAATGATGATGATTTTAATGCTTTATTGAATCGTTTTTCATGAAAACCCATTGCTAGAATCGAATGTAATACATAATTGTTGTATTTTCGATTCATATGTAGTGACTAATGGTTCCGAATCATTAGAGATAACATAACATAGGTTAAATAATCTAAGCTTGTGTGATTATTGCCTAGACTAGTCTATTTATCTAATTCGTAATGCGGTTGTCTGGATAAACTTAGAGAGCTTATTCTAGGTTTCCCGATAGCTAAGGTTAATTAACGAGCGCTTCGTGATTAACTAGATTAACTAGGATCTAAGGAAAAATCTGGATTAACAGAGCTTGCTGTTAATCTATGACCGATAATTATTAAGAGAGATAAAATAATAACAAATAAATGAATTGTGCTTAATTAGGGTTTAGGCTGAGATTGAACCAAAGAATCGGATCCCTACCAAATTCTCCGATTTTATCATTTTTCGTATTTTTTTTAAATTTGTTTTCATTAGGTTTATTTTTATTTATTTTCTTATTAAATCCAAAATCCCCCCCCCCATTACCTAAACATCAATTAATTTCATTTCATAGGCTAACTGGACAATCTCTGAGGGATCGACCTAAACTCACCACTACTATAGTAGTAGTCTAGTTATTTTATTTTGACTAGTGTTACGACACGCTGGTCAATTTTAACGCCATTACCGAGGAGTGCGGTATTTAGTTTTTGTTTGTAATTTTAATTGGTTTTTTGCATATATTTGTTCATAATTGATTTCTTTTCAGTTATTTCATGATCTTTTCATTTTTTTGTTTCGTATTTGTGATTAAAATTTAAAAATTAAATTTGACATGGATGGGAGTAATTTTTTCTTTAATTTATATTCTTAATCTTATAACCATGTTTGGACTGATCAACCTAACTTTTATTATGGATGGGATAATTAACCGAATTACTTCCGTAGTAGTTTGTAGGAAGCATAACAATTCCTGTACATACCAGAAGCTTCTTATCAAGACTCAGGTACATCTTTGGAAGAACTAGTTAATGTGAATGTTGCTAACACTTTGTTATTCCAGCAGGAAGCAAGTTTTAGAATCCAGAACTTGACAAGCCACGTGGATCAATTGATGGAAGCTATCAACTACCTAGCATCACAAAGAAAAAAGACGTAACCATATCAACTTGAGGAGTACCCGATGGATATTTGTGCGGAAACTTTACAAAATCATGAGAAGCTTGAGAATTTTGAGGTCAATCCTCAATGAATTGTTTGTGTTGAAGAAGCTGACGAGGAGCTCGAAGCAGAAAAAGATATATCTTTTAGCTCAAAGTTAAATATCGAGTCCATGATTATTTTTGAAACTAACTATTCACCTTTACATATCAGCTTGAAGGAACTAAACGAAGAAGAAAAAGGTGAAGAGATGTTTGAAATATTTCCCGATTGCATGGACTCAGTCAAGATTGAAAGTCTAAGGATAGGGAAGGAGCTAAATGTGATCAATTATCAACCAAAACCCTATCCTGAAGAACCTTATGTGGAGGAACCATATGTACCACCAGAAGATCACAATTTTGTCATATGGGGAAAGTATAGAGTCGGGCCAGCGACCCTAAACAAAGGCGCTTCTTGGGAGAAAATCCAAGGAAAGTAAATATTTTTGCTTTTAAATTTTCTCATTTCTTTTTATATATATGTATGTTCTTTGTTAGTTTATTTTTGCTTGTTTTTAAGTTTTCAATCAAAATGCGAGAAAGGATAAAACAAACAAAGAACATTTGCTCGTTTTCTATTGCTTCTAGGATTATTTAATAATGAAGAGAGAATGAATTGACTAGAGAATTTCATAGCAACTTTGGCATGTACTTTTAAACATTTGCTCATTTTCTATTTCTTCTAGGATTATTTAATCATAAAGAGAGAATGAATTGACTAGAGAATTTCATAGCAACTTTGGCATGTACTTTTACTCTTGTGATTAGTTGATGTGCATTATCTTTAGAAGAAGAGTGACTTCTGGTAGATAAAGTTGGTGAGATTTGAGGCCTTATTAGATTGAAACATCCATATCATTCTCATTGTCTTTTAATAATGTGTGACCTTCATGACATGTACATCCTGATTTTGCGTTGAATTTCTATTCGAGACCACATTTTTATCACGTACATTAACATGGATATGATTAGGCATTTTTTGTTTTTCATAAACAACATTAGCCAAATAACCTACCCTATTGGCATGATTTTTCCCTTGTTAACCCTTTGAAATTTATATCTTTCGTTTTGTATCAACCATATTACATGCTTTATACTTAACTAAATGTCCTACCCAAGCCACAAAGCTAGTGAAGCATTTGTGATTGTTGAGTTTGTGGATGTGCAAAATTCTAATTGTGGGGGTTTCCACATGTGTGGGTTTGTTATGATGTTGGGATGTTTGTAATTGAAATTCCCATATTAATGTAGTTTCTTTTAATGTTAAAAAAGAAAGGAAATGAAAGAAAGGAAAGAGAAAAGCAAAATAAAAGAAAAAAGAAAACAAGAAAAGGAATGAAAAAAATTGTTTAAATAAATTAATCAAGGAAGAAGTGCATATGAGTTTCCAAAGTTATTTATAATTAATACATCTTCCTAGTGTTATAATAAATCTGTTATTTGAGTATGTTGAAAATGAGGTAGATGTTAGCTTGGAAGGTTCATTTTTGTGATTTCAATGAATTGTTAGCATCGATTGTATGAGTGATTCTTTCAAATTGGTATACGCTTCATGTGGTTTGTGTGTGAGAATTGAATAGGATTGTGAAATATAAATGTTGCATTCGTCATAATTAACGATACCCAATTTTTGATGAATGTTGCTTTGTTTCATTAGCTTAATGGCTTTCATACTACTTAACCTAAATACATCTCACCTTACCTTTGCCCACATTACAACCCTCAAAAGTCCTTTGATTCATGATTTTATATGTGAATTTTAGTAGTCGAGAAATGAAATGATATGTAAAGTTGTGGATTATCATAATTATGAATGGTGTTAAGTGTACCCGTTGATATATTTTAGTTAAACACATTTTTCAAGTCTACCATTAGATTGCTCAATTTTTAAAGGTATTGAACGTTAATTGATCATAAGTAAAAGTTTGGAATGTTGATTTCTTGCTATGATTTTTTTGAAAGTCATTAATCTTTGTTTATGATTATGTAATATTGGAAAATATAAGAATTGAGTAAATGTTTCGAGTCTTTGAGCTTAATGTAGATGTTTTACCTGAAGATGGCCAAAAGCTAAATATGGGAGAAATTGATATGTGTTTAATTTTTGATACATTTAATCATTTACACTTAGCGATTAATGATACAAAAATACTTAAGATACTCACTTTAATTCATATATGAATTTTGGTACAATTTGGAAGTAAAGAAATTAAAGCAAGTCGAAAGCACTACATTTAGGTTATTTCTTTGAAGATTAATTCTTACTTGTCTTCATGGAGCAAGAACAAGAAAATTAAAAGGAGAAAAAAATCAATAGCAGTAAGAACAAGAAACAGTAACGTGTGGGCAGATAGAAGAGATCAAAAACAACCCAGTAGCAAGTGGACTAAAACAGCAGTGCAGCAATGTTTGCATTATCTGCGTTGAACGCAGCGTTGTGCACAGATGTTGCACGTTAAATGCGGATGTTGTTTGTTTAATGCACAATAGCTTAGGTCTTTGAGAGGAGAGGTGAATAGTATGCATGGCCCAAAAACCCTTAACTTAATTTGTCACATCAAGCACATTGAGAGAGAAGAGTAGCATGAGAAAAGAAGAAGAGTAGCATGAGAAAAGAAGAAGAGTAGCGGCAGAACAAAGTGTGAAGAAGAGGAGTGAATAGTAGCTTGGGACCTTAATCTTAAATTGTCCTATCAGTGAATAGTGTAGTGAATAGTGAAGCAGAGAAGGTTGCGACAATTAAAGGAGAGCCACTAGGGGTTTCGGTAGGGTATTTTCATGGGGGCTAAAGTATTTTCTTTAGAGAGATTCATGAAAGGGTAAGTTCCTGACGCTAGTTCGGAGGTGACATTGACGTCGACGACCTGGGTTAAGCATTTATTTTACCGTTTTTGTTATTTCTTTCTCTCATTAGAAATTGATTATGTTATCTCGTGTGAATTGATTGGGTATTTGAATGAAGATGATTTTAATGTTCTATTGAATCATTTTTTGTGAAAACCCATTGCTAAAATCGAATGCAATACATAATCATTGTATTTTTGATTCATATGTGATAGTTGTGTATTAGTTTATGTTTTTCTAAGTAATTGGCATGTGATTCTTGCATAATTATTGATTATTGATGTAGTTTAGGATTCATTTTGTATGTTTTTATTTAGTTTGATTTTCATTGTTGTTCTTTTATGTTTGATGTTAATTTAAGGTAAGAATTGACTATTTTTATATAGGAAGGAAGATTGAGCAACTTGGAGATTGAGCTAGAGATCAAAGAGGAGAAGAGACTAGGAGAATCTCTGTTGGCAATTCCCACCATCATGGGAATCATGTCAATTCCCATGATAGTGGGAATTATAATCCGAGTCAATATGCGAGGCTTCATTAAACTTAGGATTTTTAGATTATTAAAGAAGAATTAAGCCTCTATGATTTAGGAGAGACAAAACCCTTCTATAGAAAAAGCCTCATTGAGAAAAGAACACAAGTTTTTAGCCTTGAGGAAGGATTGAAATTAAGGATTATCATCAAGATCGGGGAAAATAACACATCAACATCCAAACTTCCAGATTTTGGCAAAGATGAGAAGTTTCTTTTACTTAAATTTTTTTTGTTTTTCTTTCTTCTAATCTTTGTAAGATGGATTATTTGTGCGTTGATGATGTTATGGAGACCATGATTGGATGATTTAGTTTTAGGGATTGCTTTTGAACTATTTTGTTAAAACTCCTATTTTATTGAATTGAATGACAGTGTCTTTGATGACTGTCGATTTTATTTGTTATCTTGCAACAAATCAAGAGAGTGAGTATGATTATTTTGTAGGATTGTACAATGAGAGTTGGCAACCTATACACTTGCAATCATCACCTCAATTGATTAGTGAGAAGAGAGATCTCAGCGAATTCAATTGATCACCTATAGGATAGTTTAATAACTAGTTGAATTGTGGAGTCATTGGGTAGGTTGAGAGATCGTTTAATTGATTCCATTTAATTTGATTAGGGACAATTAATTAAACCTTGAGAGAGGGTAATTAATACATTTGGAAATCTTAGGTGAGACACAATTCGATTAATAAAATAGGAGGGAGATAAAATAAAAAAAAAGTGATCTCTAGTATTTAGATTTTTTAATTTTGATCTTTCTACATTTTGCTATTATTCAGTGTTCATTATTAGTCTTTTAATTTTAGTTTAGTTTTTTAGATTATTTACATTAAATAATTTTGTTTGTTAAACAAACTTTTTTCTGAATTAAATAGTGTCTGGGCATCAATCCCTGTAGAATCGATATCTACTTTTTAACTATAAGTCACGACTCGTGCAGTTGCAATTTTTTAGCATAAAATGAGTAGTTTGTGTTACATAATTACACTAAAACAAGTTTTTGGCTTCATTGTCGAGAATCGATTGTTTAGCATCTTGTTTAATTTAGAATACTTTGATCTAAGAATTTTGATACTTTTTCTTGTGTAATTTCACGTGCATGATCAGAAGGAGCACGTGAAGAACAAAACAAGCTAGTGAAAACAAATTTCCTGACATCAAGAGACACAAAAGAGAGTTGAGAAGGGCAAAGCGTCTAAACTTTTCACAACAAGATATGGATAAAGAAGGAGAGCAAAGAGGACTCTGATGGATTTTATGAGGCCAAGATTTAGTCCTCAAGGAGTGGCGAGACCGGTGGTTCAAACGAACAATTTCGAGATAAAGCTGGCACTCCTCAACATTCTATAAATTAGTGTGCAGTTATATGGGCTATCCAATAAGGATCCGAATGCCCATATTGCAAATTTTTTAGATAACTGCGACACTTTCCAAATCAACGGAATGTTCAAAGATGCAGTGAAGCTGAGGTTGTTTTCATTCACATTGAAAGATCAGGCTCAAATATGGTATAACTTGTTGAATTCAGGACAGATAACGACTTGGGAGCAGCTTGCTCAAGCATTCCTCATCAAGTATTCCTGTTAACGAAAACGATGAGGATTATTAAAGAGATTACAAATTTTCAGCAATACGATAGGGAATCTCTCTATGATGCTTTGGAGAGATTTAAAGAACTACAGAGAAGCTGTCCCTATCACAACCTTCCGAGAGAGTTCCTGCTTCAGACATTTTACAATAGAGTGAATCCAAACAAGAGAGGAAGAATTGATGCAGTAGCTGGAGGTTCATTAATAAGAAAGACTATTGACGCAACTCATGATCTCTTGAAAGAGTTGGGTTAGGAGAGCCAGAGCCCACTAAAATATTGGTGAAAACGACCGACAGAACAGTGCATCAGCCAAAGGGGATCATCAAGAACGTGCAGATACGGATTGATAAATTTATCTTCCCCACAAAATTCTACATACTGGACATTGGAAAAGATGCAGAAACCCCGATAGTTCTTAGGTGACCTTTCGTAGCTACTTCTCATTCGATAATTGATGTGGATAGGGGAGAATTAACAATGAGAGTTGGAAAGGAGAAATTAACTTTCAAGGTATCCAAGAAAGAGTATCGTTCTCCCTTAACCCCAACAGATATTAAGGAATCTACACTCCAAAGAGGATGGGAAGATATTCAAGACCTGGGAACGCATCCAGGAAGAAATGATTGCATAGGAGAAGGCATAGGAAGGAAAACAACAAGGAAGGTGGAGTCCATATTGGGTGGGCCATATATAGAGTTTAAGATCAGCATCTGCACTACCACAGTACCATTCATTTGAACTGCCTTAAGGAAAAAGGAGAGTTGAGCTACAGACGTTAAAAGAAGCGCTGTATGGGAGGTAACCCATGGAATTCTATTATCTTTTGATTAATTTTGTTTATTTATTTGTTTGCTTGGTTTATGATTATGAATAACGCATATATTTATATGTTGATTGTTTCAGATGGATGAGCATACTCCTTTAGTAGACAGTTGCAATAGAGTAC
>JANIIA010470833.1:0-17690 GCA_027478495.1 Erythroxylum alaternifolium | reverse complement strand
GCCATGTGGAGTTCGATAGCAATTTCACGTAGCGCTCCATTATCTTAGGTTATGTGTCGGAATGACCCACGGGCGTTTCGGTACGTACTCTAGGGTAATGGGGTGTTACATTAATCCTTTCATTCAACATCGATTAAATTCATTTAAGCTCTTTACACCTTAATACCTCATATGGAAATACCCTAGCATTAGTTGGTCCAAACATTGCACCATCAAAACATTTTCATGAAGAAAAATCATTGCCCATGATATTTTCCTGCACTTTTCCAGATTTTCTCAGGTAGATTTTGGGTTAGATTTGTATGGATATTTTGACCTAGAAATTGACCTTTTTAGACAATAGCGTCTTCTAAACAAATGTTCCTCTATGTATTAAGTTTCAAACGAAACAAACATCATTCAATTTGGATGATTATTCCATAAGTTATGCCTAAAATACTGCAGACTATGCACAATTGTGTAAAGGGCGTTGTGCATTTCCATAATTGAAGGATGAGTGCACGATCCTGCTTGTGCACAATCGTGCATTCGTATGCTTGAAAGGTTTGTGCACAATCATGCTTGTGCAAGAGTGTGCACTCCTATAATTGAAGGATGCATGCACAATTGTGCTAGTGCTCGTGCACGATTGTGCTGGTGCTCGTGCACCCTTAATGTGTACTCAAACTTGTAAAACTCATATCTCTCAATTCTGATATCTAAAAATTACAAAATTTATACCATTAAAAAGCTAAGAGAATAAGATACAACTTTTATGAAGACAACTTTGTCTGATTCTGCTTATATCAATATATTTTATTCGATAAAAACATGACACAATTTCTGTCAAGGGTAGTGTTGCAGCTTATTCCAGAACTAAACTTCAAGCTAAATTTCAAGACCCTTAAGGACAGAATTCAAATTCAATTCCCTCATTAAAATTGTATCCATATGTTTTTAGTTTGTTCTAAATTAAAATCCATCTAATTTAGATATCTACAGATCAAGATATGGCAAAAATACAAATACATGTTCAGTAAAAACACTCTATATAACATACTCCAATATACTTCATTGCCAAAATTCTATCATTTCTCTATCATTTTAAGTTGATGATTTCTTCAGTTATACCTCAATTTCAATTCAATATTCTCTATTCACAATTCAAAAATTTATGAATGATTATAACTCAAAAATAGAACCTATTTCCATATTTTTCTATATCACATTTTTTGCACTTCACTAATCTTCATTTAACTCCAATTATCACAATCCTTTGTCACACTTTCTGCACATTTTTACTTTGTTTGTATCTCCGAAATTGCTTGTTCCTACACCACTCATGTATGCAACTATCCACAAACATGAAAACATCATCTCTTTATCATTTATCATCATTATTACCATGAAAATGAAGGCACAACTTACTTGATTCAGCAAAATTCCAGAAGTTGAGAGAATGAGATTTTGGTGGGGAAAGCAAGGAAAGCCGAAATCTTCAAAAGGGCTAACGTGATTCAGCTTGTGCATGGTGTAGCGTGGATGTAGTATTCAAACAATACATAAGCCAATTACATAAAAACGAAAGAGTATGGTGTTTCAGCGATGGATGAACAAGGAGAGAGAGTTTTGGTGAAGAACATGTAGAAATTTCCTTAAACAACCAAAATTCCTAAGTGATTAGGTGTCTTAATATTGTAATTACACATGTCACCAATGTATATCTTCCATTTATCTATCATCTAAGCTACCAAATGTCACGCTTCCATTTGTCTCTTGTTTCCACATTTATCCTAATTCAAATACCTCAAATTTTCAGAAATTTCCAAAATGTCAGCAAAAATGCTAAATCAATTATAATACACACCAATTCAATTTTCAAGGCAAATAATCCACAATTCACATTTTAATCTCATTAAAATAACTTATACTTAGAAAATGTCAATGAATACATGTACAATTATTTTAACGAGTGTCAACATTATTCACATGTGTGAGTATGCCATATGATGCATAAAATATGTTCTAAATTCTCAATAAACTCTCGTGTACAATATCATAAGGTTCTAACCCTGATCATAGAATAATGGGATATTATAATTCTCCCCTCCTTAAGAAATTTCGTCCACAAAATTCTCACTTGATTGATGAAACAGGTGGGGATATTGCTTTCTCATGTGCTACTCTATTTCCCAAGTTGCTTCCTTACTCGAGTGATTTTTCCACAGGACTTTCACCAATGGAATTACCCGATTCCTCAACTGTTTTGTCTGATATCCCACTATCTTGACTGGCTCCTCAATATAACTCAGATTACTAGCAACTTCAATCTGTTGAGCCGGTAATACATGCATTGGATCTGACCTATATCTCCTAAATATACTAACATGGAATACATTATGTATCTGAGACATTTCACTCAGTAAGGCTAATCTGTATGCCAATGGTCCTACACTCTCAAAGATCTCATAAGGACCAATGTATCTAGGGCTTAACTTGCCCTTCTTGCTAAATTTCAACACTTGTCACCAAGGCAAGACTCTCAGAAATATTTTGTCTCCTACACTATATTCCATATCCTTTCTATGCTAATCTACATAACTCTTCTGTCTATCTTGTGCTGCTTTTAATCGGCTTCGGATCAGTTTCACCTCATCCACAGTATCTTGTATCAATTCTAGGCCTTTAATCATTCTCAAACCTTCCTCATCCTAATATAGAGGAGATCGACATTTTCTACTGTACAATGCCTCATAAGGTGCCATACCGATACTACTGTGGTAGTGGTTGTTGTAAGAAAATTCAATCAAGGTTATGTATTGTTTCTAAGCTCCTTAAAACTCCAATACACATGCTCTAAGCATATCCTCAACAACCTTGATTGTTCTCTCACTCTGTCCATCTGTTTGAGGATGACATGCAGTACTGAAGTTTAACTTCGTACCCATAGCTAACTATAGACTCTTCCAAAATCTCGAAGTAAATCTGGGATCCCTATCTAGTGTTTTGGACACCAGTACCTTATGTAGTCAAACTAACTCATTCACATACCTACGAGCCAACTGGTCTAGTGAGCTATTCTCTCTCACTGGTAAGAAATGGGCCGACTGAGTCAATTGGTCCACTACAACCCATATAATATCATTTTGCCTCGGAGTCTTAGGCAATCCCATAATGAAATCAATTGTGATTCGTTCCCATTTCTGCTTCGGAATAGGCAACAAATGAAGCTTGCCAACTGGAGCTTGATGCTCAGTTTTAATTTGCTGGCAAGTTAAACACTTTGGTACATAGTCAGCTACTTGCTTCTTCATCCCTGGCCACTAGAAATGTTGCTTTAGCTTATTATACATCTTGGTAGTACCAGGATGCATAGCATAAGCTGCTACATGCGCCTCCTCTAGAATTTACTTTCTCAATTCATCGATATTAGGCACACACAACCTCTATTTTAACTACAATGTTTCATCTCTCAATTCAAATTTAGAATCTGGATTCATCTTAATTTTCTCAATTAGTTTCACCATTTCAGGATCTTTGCTCTGCACTCTTCTAATTCTATCATACAATGTCAGTCTGATCTTTAGTGTGGCTATTAATGCTTCATTATGCTCTAGATGCAACTCCACATTCAAAGCTTTCAATTGAATCAAGCTTGGTAACCTTGATAACTGAATCTGAGCTACACTGCTATTCGACTTTCTACTCAATGCATCTGCCACTATATTAGCTTTCCTCAGATGATACTTAATTGTACAGTCATAATCCTTTAATAACTCAATCCGTCTTCTCTGTCTCATGTTCAACTCCTTTTGACTCAATAGATACCTCAAGCTCTTATGATCAGTGTATATCTGGAATATCTCTCTATATAAATAATGTCTCCATATCTTTAAAGCAAAGACTACTGCTACAAGCTCTAAATCATGTACCGGATAGTTCATGTTGTGAGACCTTAATTGTCTCAATCTATAGGCAATTACCTTGCTATACTACATCAACACACATCCCAATCCTTGATGCGAAGCATCACTGTATACTACATAACTACCAGTTCGTATTGGAATAGTCAACATTGGTATTATAGTCAACCGATGTTTTAGTTCCTCAAAACTTCTTTAACACTCATCATTCCATCTGAAGACCACATTCTTCCTTAGAAATTTAGTCAGAGGGGATGAGATCAAAGAAAACCCCTCGACAAACCTCTGGTAATATCCGGCTAATCCTAAGAAACTCCAAATTTCAGACACATTCTTCAAAGCTTCCCATTTCATTACTGCCTCAATCTTTATTGGATCCACTTGAATACCTTGCCCATTTACTATATGACCCAAAAATACTACTTGAATAAGCCAAAACTCACATTTACTGAATTTGTCATATAACCATTTCTCCCTCATAATCTATAGTATCACTCTCAAGTGCTCAGCATGCTCTTCTCTATTCTTCGAATACACCAAAATGTCGTCGATAAACACTATCACAAAGTGATCCAGGTAGGGTTGAAACACCTTATTCATCAATGCCATAAATGCAGCTAGGGCATTAGTTAACCCAAACGGCATTACTAAAAACTGATAATGTCCATACCTGCTCCTAAAAGGACTCTTTGGTATATCAGCCTCTGTTATCTTCAACTGATAATACCCATACCTCAAATCCAACTTAGTAAACACTTGAGCTCCCTGTAACTAATCAAACAAATCATCAATTCTAAGCAAAGAGTACTTGTTCTTCATTGTGACCTATTTCAATTGCCTATAATTGATGCACAGTCTTAACGTTTCATCTTTCTTCTTTACAAATGAGATTGGAGCTCCCCAAGGTGACTCACTGGATCTAATAAATTTCTTATCCAACAACTCCTATAACTAAGTCTTCAACTCCTTCAGTTCCACAGGTGCCATCCTATATAAGGGAATAGATATAAAAGCACCACCTGGAACTAGATCAATTGTGAACTCTGCTTCCCGATCTGGAGGTAAGTCAGGTAATTCTACGGGAAATACATCAAGGAATTCCCTAACCATAGGAATGTCCTACATATTCTGCTCAGTTTGGCTGTTAATGATATGGGCCAAATAAGCCTCACATCCCCTTGCATCAACCTCAAGGCACTCGTCAATGAAATCAACCTAGCTAACACTGCTTGGCTAATACCTCTAAACACTACTCTCGGCTGATTAGGAAATTTAAATATTACCTTCTTAGTATAACAATTCATGATGGCCCTATGAGTAGTGAGTCAATCCATACCTAGGATAACATCGATTTCCTTTGGCAGTAATATAACCAAGTTTGTCTCCAACACTGCCTGATCAATTTGAATTAAACACCTCTTGTAGACTTCCCCTATCACGGTGGTACTACCTATCAGTGTACTCACCTGTAATCCACATCTCAATAACTCTCTATCACAATGCAACCTAGATGTCATATGCGGTGCGATAAATGAATACGTAAATCCAGGATCTAGCAATGCAAAAGCATCAAAAGTAAATATTAGTAACACACTTGCAACGACCTTTAGAGAGTCTTGAGCCTCTTGTCTCATCATGGCATATACACTAGCCTAAGACTGCGGTTGATTACTACGCACCTCAGACCAACCAGTAGCACTCCCATAACTTATTCTGCCTCTACTATAGCTTCTCTGTCCAAACCCACTGGCTCAACTCTACTGAACTGTAGTTTCTATCTCCGCACTTCCTCTCCTACCAGACTGCGCTCTAAACACAACAGAACAGTCCCTGATCTGATGATCAAATGTGCTGTATCGAAGGCAAGCTCTTGTCAATTTCCAGTATTCACCACTATGTTTCTTCCCATAATGCTCACAAGTTGAAAACTGACTCGATACCGCATCTCTACTATTGTTGGACTGAACAAAACTACTCCTTTATCTAAACCCTGACTGTTTTGATCCAGTCGGTGATCTAAAAGCTCGATTCTGACGCTTGTTGAACCTTCTACCAGAACCACCCTGAGATTCACTGGGCCTCTTATGGCTAGACTCTGATCTATACTCAGACTGATTGTCCTTCAACAACTGCTCAATGCAGATCGAGGCAGCTCATAGTTCTGTAAAACTACCCAGGTTAAAAATGGTTAACCTCGTCTAGATCTCTATGTTTAGTCTATCTTAAAATCTCGTGCACTTATCTTCCTCAGAAGGAATCAAGGCAGTAGCATATCCCATCAGCTCATTGAACTTAACCTCATACTCTGCCACAGACAAACTGCCCTACTTCAAATCCAAAAATTCCTTCATCTTTTTGTCCATATAGACTTAGGCATATAATTCTCCTTGAAGACCCTCAGGAAATCTTCCCATCTCAAACTACATGGCTTGATGGTAGTGCCTGGAACAGTTTTCTACCACTGGTAAGCTGGGTCTTACAATAGGGAAACAACATCGTCGAACCTCTCATCTGACTCACAATCCATCCGGTCAAAGACTCTTTCTGTTCTCTCTAGTCATCCCTCGACCTTTACAGGATCTGTGCTTCTGTAGAAGTCTACAGCCCCTACTTTTATAGTTTATTGTACCTCCTTTCCCTTCTCTCAAGAATTCTTGGAGGCATTCCCACAAGTCAAGACATAGACGACTCTCTACTGACTCTTTTTAATCCTAAGTCAACTGATTGTTCCACTTAATCACCTATGGCGGGTGACCTATAATAAACAATAACTTCAATTACTATCTGAAATTCTCATAATATTTCATGCCTAACATTCCTACATATCCCTATGGATGCCAACTATGCTCTGATACCACCAAATGTAACACCCCACTCCCATCTAACACATGTTCGTATACCCCTCGGATGAACATTCACATGTCCCACAGAAATGGCATGCTAACTATTTCATTTTCACTATATTGCATGGCATCATAATTAAATCATAACTAACATAATGCTTAAAATCCCAAAATTTCCTCATTTCGTTTCATAAACCCTAATTTACAATGTAGCATTATATCCATCATCCATGTTTATACAATATCCACCTATCAAAGTCCACAGCTCTATCTACAAAGTATGTTACATACATAAGGAAGTAACAAAAATTAAGACTAATCCTTCAGTCTCAGCTAACCGACCTTTGAGCCATGTCTTCTATCCAAAAGCTGTACAAAATCTCTTTTAAGCAGTCTTAGAAGCTAAGTCGTCGCTCTCTGGAACCTGAAAATATCAATGTTTTAACTTGGTTGAGTTTTGTGAACTCAGTTGAGTAACTATCCTAGATGGTTCACTCTTATCATGCAACACAACAATTCATATTATCACATAATTCACATCATATCGATTATCATCCAATAATATCATGAAACATTTTCTTCACAATTATGACATTTCAAAATTCCACACAATTCATCATTTCCTTGCGATCATGCAGAACATATTCATTGATAAGCTTTCACATATTTCATACAAGAAAAGTTCTCAAAACATTGCAATCACTCAATTTATTCATATCATATGTGCATGCATTGTTTATGAGACTCAAATTCATTTATTATTTCTTTTATGACTGAGTGCCTTTTTCACTGTCCCATATTCGTTGTGGATACCAGGCTTATTCATACTATCCCTTATCCGTTAGAGATACGGGGCTCCTTATACATATTGAGTCATAGGCTCTTACCTTAGATGTCTAAGCTTTAAGCTCTTTTTTGCTGACAACTCCAGTCACAAATGCCTTTATATTTCATGCATTCATGGAATAAAATGCATTACACATATTCAATCATCATATTTATTCCATTACGTTCACATTCACTTTCTCATTCACACTAGTCATCGAACTTGGTCTGGCATTCAACATAAAAGTTGAGAAAATATTTATTCAAACACATTCACATTCAAGGAACACTTCCAATGTTTTATTTATGCATCAAACGCCTCGGATATTTTATGTCTGAAAATTAGTACACATACATCACATATCAATTCAATTCAGAATCAAACAAACAATCAAGGTTAGACCATCTTAGGTTACTCACAATTGCTCCTTTTAGCTTATTGCCTTGAAGTCCCGACAATGTCTGGAAGTAATCGCTCAACGTGCTCTGATTACATGCATTTTCATATTACTACATTGCACATTCAGATGAATAAGCACATTTATAAATGTATCATGTATTATGTATGTTCAATGATAAATTCGCGAGTATGTTTCTTTAACATACTTTATAAACAATTGACAACACCTTCTAAGAATTCTTTACTCCAAAATACGCTTTACTCACGTTAATCCTTTCATTCAACATCGACTAAATTAATTTAAGCTCTTATTTACACCTTAATACCTCATATGGAAATACCCTAGCATTACTACGTCTAAACATTGCACCATTAAAACATTTTCTTGAAGAAAAATCACTGCCCACGATACTTTTCCTGTACTTTTCCCGATTTTCTTATGGTAAATTTTGGGTCAGATTTGTATGGATATTTTGACCTAGAAACTGACCTTTTTAGATAATAAGTTCTCTAAACAAATGTTCCTTTATGTCTTAAGGTTCAAACGAAACAAAAATCGTTCAATTTGGTTCAATATTCCATTATTTATACCTAAAATATTGTAGATTGTGCATAACTGTGTGAAGGGCTGGTGCACGATCGTGCACTTCCATAATTTAAGGATGAGTGCACGATCGTGCATTCTCATGCTTGAAAGGTTAGTGCATGATTGTTCACCCCTAATGTGCACTCAAACTTATAAAACTCGTATCTCTCAATTCTGACATCAAAAAATTACAAACTTTATACCGTTGAAAAGCGAAGAGAATAAGCTATAACTTTTATGAAGACAACTTTATCTGATTCGGCCTACATCAATATATTTTATTCAATAAAAATAGGACACAATTTTTATCAAGGGTAGTGCTGCAGTTTATACCAAAACTCAACTTCAAGCTAATTTTCAAGACCTTAAAGGACAAAAGTCAAATTCAATTACTTTATAAAAATTGTATCCATATGTCTCTAGTTTAAAATCAAAATCAAAATCCATATGATTTTGATATCTACAGATCAAGATATAGACAAAATACAGATGTATGTTCAGTAAAAACACTCTATATAACATACTCCAGCACACTTCATTGCCAAAATTCTATCATTTCTCTATCATTTCAAGTTGATGATTTCTTCAACTATACCTCAATTTTAGTTTAGTATCTCTATTCATAATTCAAAATTTCATAAGTGATCATAACTCAAAAACAGAACCTATTTCTATACTTTTCTATATCACATTTTCTACACTTCACTAATCTTCATTTAACTCCAATTATCACAATCCTTTCTCACACGTTCTGCACATTTTTACTTTGCTTGTATCTCCGAAATTTCTTCTTCCTACACCACTCACATATGCAACAATCCACAAACATGAAAACATCATCTCTTTATCATTTATCATTATTCTTACCATGAAAATTATGGCACAACTTACTTGATTAAGCAAAATTCTAAAAGTTGAGGGAATGAGATTTCGGTGGAGAAAGCAAGGAAAGTCGAAATCTTCAGATGGGCTGAAGTGATTCAGCTTGTACAAGGTGTAGTGTGGATGTAGTATTCAAACAATACATAAGCCAATTACACAACAAGGAAAGATATGGTGTTTCAGTGATGGATGAATAAGGAGAGAAAGTTTCGGTGAAGAACATGCAAAAATTTCCTTACACAACCAAAATTCCTAAGTGATTTGGTGTCTTAATATTGTAATTACACATGTCACCAATGTATGTCTTCCATTTGTCTATCATCTAAGCTACCAAATGTCACGCTTCCATTTGTCCCTTATTTCCACATTTTTCCTAGTCTAAATATCACAAAATTTTAGAAATTTCCAAAATGTCAGCAAAAATGCTAAATCAATTATAATACACACCAATTCAATTTTCAAGGCAAATAATCCACGTTCACATTTTAATTGCATTAAAATCACTTATACATGGAAAATGTCAATGAATGCATGTACAATTATTTTAATGAATGTCAACATTATTCATGTGTATGAGTATGCCATATGATGCATGAAATGTACTTCTAAATTCTTAATAAACACTCGTGTACAATATTATAAGGTTCTAACTCTGATCATAGAATAATGGGATGTTACAAAATATTTGCATTACATTTAGCTTAAGTTGTTAAATTCTATTGACTTTGACTAAACTACAATTCCTATTTAATAATTGCTATATATTTATATGATATTTATTGTTCCCAACTTACTATAATGTCTCTTGACGATAGACTAATGTATTTCAATTCCTATTCTTGAGGCGATACAAGGTTGTAGAAATGTATATCACAAATTCTAGACATATATTAACTGCTTCGAAAAAACAAACAATAGGGCTCGCACATTCCTAGATTCCAACAGAAGATCATAAAAACAATTTAAGCCTTAGAATAGTAACAGTATCGACAAGAGGAGAGTGAAGAAGTGAGTAAGCTTAGCAGTAGCTGTATTAAACATCGCCACTTAGAACTGCTCGAGTGATGCTGAAACTAGTTTGTTTAAGGATCCCGTAAGTGACATCAGAAACTTCAGATGGTTTAGGTCATTTTCCGTCACATAAATCACGAGCAATGTGAAATGCCATTGTCAGAATACATCCATTAGGTTGTTGTCCATCCATTGGAGGCTTATCTAGGTGTATCACAAACCCTGACGGCAAAATGTTCATAGAGTCTGGATTGCCACCACCAGCCACAATGCTCACAGCCGGTAGATCCATCGGAGCATAAACAAAGTAATATCCCATATCGTCGCTATAGCACTCTTGCAAGTACATAATTTCAGTTTTTTGTGTAGACTGCAATGTCAAGGTAGGTTCTTATTTATGGGTTGTGTATGTAAATTCTGTCTGGAAATGGAAGTTTTTATGTTAAGCAAAACTTACATTTACTCTAATGATGGAAACCTTATGTTCAGGATTGTCTTCGGTCATGATGTGCACGTATTCTTGAGTTACATATTCTCAATTTAGAATATCCCACTACGTGAAGGATCAGAGGAACTTGATAGGTATTCTTGATATGTATGCAATGAACAACAGTACTAAATAGGAAAGGAAGACCACTAAGGCCAGAATATGCACACGTCAAAACACAAACTGAAATACACGAGTATGTTACGAGATTGACAGTTTGTTGGGTTTTAAGGAAGATAACATGCAAGCACAAGATCAATAGAGATCCATATTATTGAAAGTACTAAGCAAATCATTCTTTCAAGACAACGGAGGAATATCTTGTTTCAACAATCCATATGAATCACAAAATCAAACACCTTCTTTGGTGAAACTAAAATCCAGATCTAAAGGGAACTTGAAAAATCCTACAATCTTCAACAAAGGCTGAAGATTCCTAAGAATAACTATTATATTCCTTATCTATTTCGTTCCTTGAACCAAATAGGCTATAAGGAATTTCTACATTCCTGCCACTTTTGGAAAGTTTAAGAGGGAGAGAAAGACGAGAGAGAGAGTAAGAAGAAGCCGGTCCTAATGTTGCTACTTTTTGAATTAGTTGGTCTCCCAACACTATTTCCTTCCTGGATTGTCTGATCCAAGTTCTATTTCATTTTCATTTCATTTTTGTTCACTAAATGTATAAGATTGAAATGGATTGTATAATGATGAGTTTTGGATTGTTGACGATGTTCTAACTCTTCCTTCGGGATTTTACTTTGATTTAATGTTAATAAAGTCGATTCTGTGTTTTATTGATTGGGAGTTATGATTAACTTCGATTTTTGCATATTTCTGTAACAAACCGAGAGGGCGAGCCAGATAAAAATGATTGGATTGGATTAACGAGAGTTAGGCAATCCAATAGACCACATAGTTAATCATATGAGTTTTTGTGAGGAAAGAGATCTCGTGTGAGACCCTATAGTTTAGTAGAGAGCTTCCGATCTAATTTTAATTATCGGTCTTTTGTTACTTGAGAGATTGCAAATTCCACAATTTAATTAGGGTTAATAATTTAGGGTGTGGGATTATAACTTGAGAGAGAGTGATTCCCCCTATGATAGTCTAGAATTGACACCCTAACAACACATAATTAACTAGGTTAGCATTAATGATAGGTAGAATCCCCTCTCTCATAACTTGGTAATTTTTTTGACTAATTTCCATAGTGACCTTTTGTGTTACTTAATTTCAATTCTTGTTTTGTGTTAATTTCTTGAGCTGATTTTCTACAATAAAATTCTCATGTTTATATTCTTGTTTTATTTTTAATTTCACTTTATTATGTCTTTAAGCCTTAGACACCCTAGAATTAGATTAATTCACCCTCCTCATGGGATCGACCCTTCAATTACTACAATTCAGGACCCATGCACTTGCAGTATATTGAGGGTTATAAATTGTAAAACTTGCCCTTAATAGTTTATTTAACTAAGATTAATAGATATAATAATAAAGTTCTTTGTGGCAATCAATACTCTGGAGTACTCCAATTAATAAACTTTCTATAATTGAATGTACACTTATAGATATATAGTAGATTAATAACTTCCATTGCTCTTTTATTGGCATACAAGTGTATTAAAGATCTCATTGTCTTAAACTAATAAACACATCAATATAGTTAACTATATATTTAAGCATCTTGAGTGTTAAATTCACTCTTATTGGTAAATCTAAACATATTTCCAATGTAGCGAATGTGTAATTATCTTATAGTTTGTTTAAACTTTTTAACGTATTTGGGTGTTGCTTTCCAATATAGTAGACTATCCCAAATTAATTATATCTCTTCTTTGATAATTCCTAATTTATCCTTCATAATGATATTCACTACATGCACAAACAACATATATGACTGAACCTTTCATCCATCAATGATCTCTCAAACCACAACTTCTCTTAACTTTGTCAACAACAACATCTTCTATGCTACAATTATCTGAAGTTATTGTTTGTGTTAATGCTCTAGTTCGTCAAATAATTTACTAATATATTTTTTAGCCTTTAACTTATATAAGACACTAAAACATTTATGAGCTTACCATTTATAAACAAAATCAAAGATCATTTGTAGTAAAACAAAAAATAAATGATCAAAAATCGAAGAATATTATTTACCTTAGGATATACCTATCTAAAGGCTAATTATTATCAATTTAATGCAGTTTGACATTAATAGTTAATAACATCTTCAATGTGGAACTTTTTATGCAACATAAATCTTGAAGATTTCATCCTTTATGTTATTTTGAATAAGAATCCTAAAAGTCAACTGGAGTGATGTACTAAATATCATGAATTATGTATGATCTATAATTGAGAGTGGGTATTCATGCCTTATGATTGCCTCTATTGCTTGGATTTTTTAGGATTATAGACTATAGTAGCCATTTCATTTATACCCCTTTAATAGATTAGGCCTAAAAAAATATTTGACTGTGTAATATTAGTCCTCTTTGATTACATACGTCAAAATGCCTTTCAAATGTAAATATACACAGTTAAAACCTCCACTAAACACTTTATGGCAATACTTACACTTTGCCTTATTAATTCCTTTAATTTTTTTAGTCTTTATAAAGTGAATCTAAGCATCACTTCTTATCTTTGAAGAGGTATTAGTTTCTTCATTTTTTATTAAACTATGTTGAAGGGTTAACTTCATTCATCAAAAATAATTATAGGAAATAAACACACTAATTAAAGACGATTGTTGCTCCTATCTACCATTTTACTGAAGTGTAGAATCATAAGATTCCCTAAATCATTTATAAGTGCTTAAGTTTTGAAAGTAGAAGAAAATTGATAGTATGAATGCTTCATTTATGTAGATTTCATTCCTAAGAGTAATTTATGCAAATGGAGATTTGAATCATTACAAAGAGATGCAAACTAAATAATAAGGACAATAAAATGTCAACTAATCCAAAAAGAGAGATTCATAAGGGTTAGGGTCAATATGATACTTCATATGCCAATAATAGAATATCATAATCAATTAGGCATTTGTTGACCTATAATTTTATGATAACAAAGTTTTATATATCTAGAAATAAAATGGATACTTAAGGTAATTGAAATATGGTTCTAATCCTACAAAATAAAACCTAGAGAAGAAACCAAGTTAAAATACACAACATCTTCCTAAAAATAATGTGAAAAACAAGACCCTTAAATTTTCAAAGTAGAAAAAGGGCCGACCCATAGTAGTGAATGACGAGTTCAACTTCTTAGGTCAATATTAGGGACTAGAGAGTGATAGGATGTGTTTCTTCAAAAAAAAAGTTAAGGTCATAAAATGTGAGAAGGGCACCCAGACTTTTTTCACCTATTTAAGTAACAAAAGAATGTTGTTTTATTACCTTAACAAAATAATGCAATTTTTAGTGAAAAAAGTAAAGCTAGTTTAGGCCGATCCAAATTGTGAAGCTTAAGCTTGAGCTTAACTAAACCTTAGAAATTTTATTTTTTAAAGTCCAAGTTGACAGAGTTTCAGTTTAAGCTGGAATCGGTCCAAATTGCCATCACTAGACATACTTAAAAGGCTAATGGTGAGTTGGGTTGAATCATTTCCTAGATTTTCTTCTAATTTTATTTTTAGAAAATGATGTATTTGTTACTTCCATTGGTAAGTTTAGATCTAGTTAGGAGATGACTATAAATAGGTCATTTGGCTTCGCTCAAGAGTCATCCTTCTAACTTTGTGAAGCTAATTCAGAGCTCTTAATTATATTTTAATTTTTAGACTAAAAAAAATAAGAGTTACAAGTTAGGTTTTGCCTTTTGATTCTATGAATTCCTCGTAATCACATGTTAAGAACATTTTATCTTTTGTTTTCCAATCTTTAGATTATACCCATACATTAGGATTCTATTGATAATTTAACACGATTTATGTAGGGATTAAGTTACACTAGTCATCGAGTTTATTAATATTGATATTGTATGGAAGTTCCTTTCCTAAGTCAACCTCAAAATATATTCTTTCAAAATCAATTCACTTAAGTGATGACGTGTTTTCATCAAGATAGAGGGGTTCCCTACAGCACTTACAAGATAAACTGTCATATATGAATCAGTATTGTAATATAGAATGCTACAAAAGTTAATTAACAATCCAGATACTTTTTGCTTGATTTTATCAAGATCCATTGCTAGACACCATTTCTAAAGGAACATATGTTTTCCTCCTATGTTCCATGTTCTTAAAGCCAAACTTTTAGTAAACTAAAGGAGTTGTTAAATTTGAATGAAAATATATCATACTTATTGATGATGGTTTTATCTAGCCCAAATTAGTTCGTAAGTTCCAATCTTTATATAGTTGTAGGAAATATAAGCCATTTATACATAAAAATAACTAATTAGTTTTGTCCATTGTAAGGTGCCTGATGATATTAACTAAGATAGGAGAAAAAAGGTGATTATGGATTTTTTAGCCTATAAAGCTCTACTGGGCAACACCACTGATGTAGAGAGGGTAGTTAATAGAGAAAGATACAAGCTGGAAAAGAAAGAAGCAAAGAAGATGGTCTCAAAAGCTAGAAGTAGAACTTATGAGAAATTATAACAACGATTAGAAACTAAAGATGGAGAATGGGATCAATCAATTATAGTCTCTCAATCATATTTTATCTGTCCTTTAAGCTGCTTGATCCTTATCCTGCTTTCTCATCCTACACTTTGATAGCCATATTTATCATACTGCTTTTGCTTTTATTAATCCATATCAACAATTCAACAATTCTTGTATCGCGAGCTCCCGAGCTCTTTTCTTTATTCTTCCTATCTCTAAATGAACAAGATAAAGGCATTTAGGTCCTCTAATTTCCTCTAAATTCCCGCCTTTGACTAGTTACCATTTTTAGTAACAACCTTTTAAAAATATCTTCTCAACTTTGATCAATTTTCCCTTTCCAAAACTGATCATTATACAGAAACCTAAAGCTCCAACATTTTGTGACCAATTGATTTTCCCTTACTACCCTCTCAAAACCTTGCTCTTGACACTACCTTCAAGCTAGTTGAGAAAGGCTCTTCTTCCTCCTATAAATTCAAGAAAAGTTAGAAGCATGCGATTGGGGTGGATAAAGAATTAACACTACTTTACTCCCCTCTCAAAGAAGAAAAGGGTAGAATCATTGTCTCTCCCGGATTAGAAGTTTTCCAAAAGGAATCAAGAACCTGGGATTTGACATAATTAGTTGGTAATTCATCTTAAGGTTTTTTTATAAGCATTTAACATTCCTGAGAAGTTTAGAACCTGGATTAAATTTTAAATTACAGCAACCTCCTTTAGTGTCCTAATCAATGGAAATTAAACACAAATATTCCAAGGAGCAAGGGGCTTGATGCAAGGCTACCTCTTAATTTATGGAAGCACTAGAAAAGCTAATTAGAAGCAATGTTAATACTAATCTAAGCTTTAGATTTTATAGTAAATGTAAAATACTAAATTGGTATCTTTATTTTTTCTAATGATCTAATTCTCTTTTCTAGAGCTTGTGAAGCCTCTATAAGTATTCTTATAACTTTATTAAAGGTTTTCAAGGAACTTTCGGATCTAGAAATTAACAGAAGTAAAAGTTGTCTAGTTATCTTAGAGATTATTTAATATAAGGGGACTAGTTTTCAATTTTTTAAGGGATCTAAATAATGTCCCCTCCCTTTAAGTACCTTGGACTCCTTATTTCTTCAAGGAAGCTACTCTTCAAAGATTTACTTCCTATAATAGAGAAAATACAATAAAGATTGAGATGTTTGTGCTATAGAATTTTATCTAATATAGGCATAGTTCTTATAATAAAATCTATCTTCAATTTTTTCCATTTGTATTGATCTTCCAATTTCTTCCTTTCTAAGGGACTAAAAATGGAAATTGAGAAGATGTTAAAGAGATTCCCATAGAATGATGACAAGGACAGAGAATTCCTATCTAACTTAGGTTGGAAGGATGTACGCAAATAACTTAAAGAGTGCATCATTTTTATAAACACTAGTAAAAAAGTCTTCCTTTGTAAGAGGCTATGGATGCTAATGGTTAAAAAGGATTCCTTATGGGTGAAATGATTTCACACATACTTTCTAAAAGATAAAAGCATATAGGTAATAAGTGCCAAATCACTTTTATCTTGGTTTCTTAGGTTAAGCAATGAACTAAGGGAGAAAATTCTATGAAACTTTGGGAATGGGGAAGTTGCATCTCTTTTTAATGACAATTGGAGCAAAGTGGATCCAATATGTAATAGCCCCTTGATGAACACACTCATCCATAGTTACTCTATAAATACCAAGGTCAATAAGTGGATCAACCATAATCATTAACATGGTATTCTAGAAGTTTTTTTAAAGACTATATTCCAAATTACCATCCTAACAGTATGAGAAAAGATATGGGCACATAATTCTAGTAGATATACTAACGCCTAGTTATGGGAATTATTCAAAGAAAAAAGAACTTATATGGATATCTAAAAGGTAATATGGATAAGAAATATACTACCTAAAGTATCATTGCTCTTATGGCTTTTGGTAAAAAGGAGAGCTCCTATATTGGGCATAATCACTTTCCTAAACCGATACCTATGTATTATACAAGGAAGAACCTGAAACAAAATAACATTTATTTTTCAAATTGTAGAATCTCTAAAGAGGTTTAGAAAGCCACTATACACACATATCTATTAGTAGAGAAAGGTTTGAACAATAT